>CAMAOG010000088.1:0-20149 GCA_945859605.1 Lumbricus rubellus | reverse complement strand
CCCCATTCTGTAGAGACGACGCAATCTAAAACTACATCTACTGCTGAAACTGAAACAGCCGTTCATTCAAGCCATCAAACAACTCTCACAGGAACTACGCAAACCCATTCACCATCTCCAACATCACACCCGACACCAGGATCTGCGACTTCAGAATCCCAGCCTACCGATGTCGTTTCAACTGAAACAACAACAACTCCTCATTCTAAAGGGACAACAACTGAAACTACATCTCATGTTCACACTGAAACAACTACTGAATCATGCGATGAGACAACAACTGGCACACAGACTCCGTTACCTGAAACCACAACAACTCCTCATTCTAAAGAGACAACAACTGAAACTACATCTCATGCTCACACTGAAACAACTACTGAATCATGCGATGAGACAACAACTGGCACACAGACTCCGCTAACTGAAACAACAACAGCTCCTCATTCTAAAGAGACAACAACTGAAACTACATCTCATGCTCACACTGAAACAACTACTGAATCATGTGATGAGACAACAACTGGCACACAGACTCCGCTAACCGATTCATCACCTCAGACAACTCCATCTCACACGTTCACTTCGTCGCCAACCGATTTGTCAACTCAGACAACTCGGCCATCAGAAAGTTCTACATCGGCGCAGTCTAAGTCGACCGCTGTGACCACAAGTCCCCATTCTGTAGAGACGACGCCATCTAAAACTACATCTACTGCTGAAACTGAAACATCCGTTCATTCAAGCCATCAAAGAACTCTCACAGGAACTACGCAAACCCATTCACCACCTCCAACATCACACCCGACACCAGGATCTGCAACTTCAGAATCCCAGCGTACCGATGTCGTTTCAACTGAAACAACAACAACTCCTCATTCTAAAGGTACAACAACTGAAACTACATCTCATGTTCACACTGAAACAACTACTGAATCATGCGATGAGACAACAACTGGCACACAGACTCCGCTAACTGAAACAACAACAACTCCTCATTCTAAAGGGACAACAACTGAAACTACATTTCATGCTCACACTGAAACAACTACTGAATCATGCGATGAGACAACAACTGGCACACAGACTCCGCTAACTGAAACAACAACAACTCCTCATTCTAAAGGGACAACAACTGAAACTACATCTCATGCTCACACTGAAACAACTACTGAATCATGTGATGAAACAACAACTGGCACACAGACTCCGCTAACCGATTCATCACCTCAGACAACTCCATCTCACACGTTCACTTCGTCGCCAACCGATTTGTCAACTCAGACAACTCGGCCATCAGAAAGTTCTACATCGGCGCAGTCAAAGTCGACCGCTGTGACCACAAGTCCCCATTCTGTAGAGACGACGCAATCTAAAACTACATCTACTGCTGAAACTGAAACAGCCGTTCATTCAAGCCATCAAACAACTTTCACAGGATCTACGCAAACCCATTCACCATATCCAACATCACACCCGACACCAGGATCTGCAACTTCAGAATCCCAGCCTACCGATGTCGTTTCAACTGAAACAACAACAACTCCTCATTCTAAAGGGACAACAACTGAAACTACATCTCATGCTCACACTGAAACAACTACTGAATCATGCGATGAGACAACAACTGGCACACAGACTCCGCTAACTGAAACAACAACAACTCCTCATTCTAAAGAGACAACAACTGAAACTACATCTCATGCTCACACTGAAACAACTACTGAAACATGCGATGAGACAACAACTGGCACACAGACTCCGCTAACCGATTCATCACCTCAGACAACTCCATCTCACACGTTCACTTCGCCAACCGATTCGTCAACTCAGACAACTCGGCAATCAGAAAGTTCTACAACGGCGCAGTCTAAGTCGACCGCTGTGACCACAAGTCCCCATTCTGTAGAGACGACGCAATCTAAAACTACATCTACTGCTGAAACTGAAACAGCCGTTCATTCAAGCCATCAAACAACTCTCACAGGAACTACGCAAACCCATTCACCATCTCCAACATCACACCCGACACCAGGATCTGCAACTTCAGAATCCCAGCCTACCGATGTCGTTTCAACTGAAACAACAACAACTCCTCATTCTAAAACAACAACAACTGAAACTACATCTCATGTTCACACTGAAACAACTACTGAATCATGCGATGAGACAACAACTGGCACACAGACTCCGCTAACTGAAACAACAACAACTCCTCATTCTAAAGGGACAACAACTGAAACTACATCTCATGCTCACACTGAAACAACTACTGAATCATGCGATGAGACAACAACTGGCACACAGACTCCGCTAACCGATTCATCACCTCAGACAACTCCATCTCACACGTTCACTTCGCCAACCGATTCGTCAACTCAGACAACTCGGCCATCAGAAAGTTCTACATCGGCGCAGTCTAAGTCGACCGCTGTGACCACAAGTCCCCATTCTGTAGAGACGACGCAATCTAAAACTACATCTACTGTTGAAACTGAAACAGCCGTTCATTCAAGCCATCAAACAACTCTCACAGGAACTACGCAAACCCAATCACCATCTCCAACATCACATTCGACACCAGGATCTGCAACTTCAGAATCCCAGCCTACCGATGTCGTTTCAACTGAAACAACAACAACTCCTCATTCTAAAACAACAACAACTGAAACTACATCTCATGCTCACACTGAAACAACTACTGAATCGTGCGATGAGACAACAACTGGCACACAGACTCCGCTAACTGAAACAACAACAACTCCTCATTCTAAAGAGACAACAACTGAAACTACATCTCATGCTCACACTGAAACAACTACTGAAACATGCGATGAGACAACAACTGGCACACAGACTCCGCTAACCGAATCATCACCTCAGACAACTCCATCTCACACGTTCACTTCGTCGCCGACCGATTCGTCAACTCAGACAACTCGGCCATTAGAAAGTTCTACATCGGCGCAGTTTAAGTCGACCGCTGTGACCACAAGTCCCCATTCTGTAGAGACGACGCAATCTAAAACTACATCTACTGTTGAAACTGAAACAGCCGTTCATTCAAGCCATCAAACAACTTTCACAGGAACTACGCAAACCCAATCACCATCTCCAACATCACATTCGACACCAGGATCTGCAACTTCAGAATCCCAGCCTACCGATGTCGTTTCAACTGAAACAACAATAACTCCTCATTCTAAAACAACAACAACTGAAACTACATCTCATGCTCACACTGAAACAACTACTGAATCGTGCGATGAGACAACAACTGGCACACAGACTCCGCTAACTGAAACAACAACAACTCCTCATTCTAAAGGGACAACAACTGAAACTACATCTCATGCTCACACTGAAACAACTACTGAATCATGTGATGAGACAACAACTGGCACACAGACTCCGCTAACCGATTCATCACCTCAGACAACTCCATCTCACACGTTCACTTCGCCATCCGATTCGTCAACTCAGACAACTCGGCCATCAGAAAGTTCTACATCGGCGCAGTCTAAGTCGACCGCTGTGACCACAAGTCCCTATTCTGTAGAGACGACGCAATCTAAAACTACATCTACTGTTGAAACTGAAACAGCCGTTCATTCAAGCCATCAAACAACTCTCACAGGAACTACGCAAACCCATTCACCATCTCCAACATCACATTCGACACCAGGATCTGCAACTTCAGAATCCCAGCCTACCGATGTCGTTTCAACTAAAACAACAACAACTCCTCATTCTAAAACAACAACAACTGAAACTACATCTCAGGCTCACACTGAAACAACTACTGAATCATGCGATGAGACAACAACTGGCACACAGACTCCGCTAACTGAAACAACAACAACTCCTCATTCTAAAGAGACAACAACTGAAACTACATCTCATGCTCACACTGAAACAACTACTGAATCATGCGATGAGACAACAACTGGCACACAGACTCCGCTAACCGATTCATCACCTCAGACAACTCCATCTCACAGGTTCACTTCGCCAACCGATTCGTCAACTCAGACAACTCGGCCATCAGAAAGTTCTACATCGGCGCAGTCTAAGTCGACCGCTGTGACCACAAGTCCCCATTCTGTAGAGACGACGCAATCTAAAACTACATCTACTGCTGAAACTGAAACAGCCGTTCATTCAAGCCATCAAACAACTCTCACAGGAACTACGACAACCCATTCACCATCTCCAACATCACACCCGACACCAGGATCTGCAACTTCAGAATCCCAGCCTACCGATGTCGTTTCAACTGAAACAACAACAACTCCTCATTCTAAAGAGACAACAACTGAAACTACATCTCATGTTCACACTGAAACAACTACTGAATCATGCGATGAGACAACAACTGGCACACAGACTCCGCTAACTGAAACAACAACAGCTCCTCATTCTAAAGGGACAACAACTGAAACTACATCTCATGCTCACACTGAAACAACTACTGAATCATGCGATGAGACAACAACTGGCACACAGACTCCGCTAACTGAAACAACAACAACTCCTCATTCTAAAGAGACAACAACTGAAACTACATCTCATGCTCACACTGAAACAACTACTGAATCATGTGATGAGACAACAACTGGCACACAGACTCCGCTAACCGATTCATCACCTCAGACAACTCCATCTCACACGTTCACTTCGTCGCCAACCGATTTGTCAACTCAGACAACTCGGCCATCAGAAAGTTCTACATCGTCGCAGTCAAAGTCGACCGCTGTGACCACAAATCCCCATTCTGTAGAGACGATGCAATCTAAAACTACATCTACTGCTGAAACTGAAACAGCCGTTCATTCAAGCCATCAAACAACTCTCACAGGAACTACGAAAACCCATTCACCATCTCCAACATCACACCCGACACCAGGATCTGCAACTTCAGAATCGCAGCCTACCGATGTCGTTTCAACTGAAACAACAACAACTCTTCATTCTAAAACAACAACAACTGAAACTAAATCTCATGCTCACACTGAAACAACTACTGATTCATGCGATGAGACAACAACTGGCACACAGACTCCGCTAACTGAAACAACAACAACTCCTCATTCTAAAGAGACAACAACTGAAACTACATCTCATGCTCACACTGAAACAACTACTGAATCATGTGATGAGACAACAACTGGCACACAGACTCCGCTAACCGATTCATCACCTCAGACAACTCCATCTCACACGTTCACTTCGCCAACCGATTCGTCAACTCAGACAACTCGGCCATCAGAAAGTTCTACATCGGCGCAGTCTAAGTCGACCGCTGTGACCACAAGTCCCCATTCTGTAGAGACGACGCAATCTAAAACTACATCTACTGTTGAAACTGAAACAGCCGTTCATTCAAGCCATCAAACAACTCTCACAGGAACTACGCAAACCCATTCACCATCTCCAACATCACACCCGACACCAGGATCTGCAACTTCAGAATCCCAGCCTACCGATGTCGTTTCAACTGAAACAACAACAACTCCTCATTCTAAAGAGACAACAACTGAAACTACATCTCATGTTCACACTGAAACAACTACTGAATCATGCGATGAGACAACAACTGGCACACAGACTCCGCTAACTGAAACAACAACAGCTCCTCATTCTAAAGGGACAACAACTGAAACTACATCTCATGCTCACACTGAAACAACTACTGAATCATGCGATGAGACAACAACTGGCACACAGACTCCGCTAACTGAAACAACAACAACTCCTCATTCTAAAGAGACAACAACTGAAACTACATCTCATGCTCACACTGAAACAACTACTGAATCATGTGATGAGACAACAACTGGCACACAGACTCCGCTAACCGATTCATCACCTCAGACAACTCCATCTCACACGTTCACTTCGTCGCCAACCGATTTGTCAACTCAGACAACTCGGCCATCAGAAAGTTCTACATCGTCGCAGTCAAAGTCGACCGCTGTGACCACAAATCCCCATTCTGTAGAGACGATGCAATCTAAAACTACATCTACTGCTGAAACTGAAACAGCCGTTCATTCAAGCCATCAAACAACTCTCACAGGAACTACGAAAACCCATTCACCATCTCCAACATCACACCCGACACCAGGATCTGCAACTTCAGAATCGCAGCCTACCGATGTCGTTTCAACTGAAACAACAACAACTCTTCATTCTAAAACAACAACAACTGAAACTAAATCTCATGCTCACACTGAAACAACTACTGATTCATGCGATGAGACAACAACTGGCACACAGACTCCGCTAACTGAAACAACAACAACTCCTCATTCTAAAGAGACAACAACTGAAACTACATCTCATGCTCACACTGAAACAACTACTGAATCATGTGATGAGACAACAACTGGCACACAGACTCCGCTAACCGATTCATCACCTCAGACAACTCCATCTCACACGTTCACTTCGCCAACCGATTCGTCAACTCAGACAACTCGGCCATCAGAAAGTTCTACATCGGCGCAGTCTAAGTCGACCGCTGTGACCACAAGTCCCCATTCTGTAGAGACGACGCAATCTAAAACTACATCTACTGTTGAAACTGAAACAGCCGTTCATTCAAGCCATCAAACAACTCTCACAGGAACTACGCAAACCCATTCACCATCTCCAACATCACACCCGACACCAGGATCTGCAACTTCAGAATCCCAGCCTACCGATGTCGTTTCAACTGAAACAACAACAACTCCTCATTCTAAAGAGACAACAACTGAAACTACATCTCATGTTCACACTGAAACAACTACTGAATCATGCGATGAGACAACAACTGGCACACAGACTCCGCTAACTGAAACAACAACAGCTCCTCATTCTAAAGGGACAACAACTGAAACTACATCTCATGCTCACACTGAAACAACTACTGAATCATGCGATGAGACAACAACTGGCACACAGACTCCGCTAACTGAAACAACAACAACTCCTCATTCTAAAGAGACAACAACTGAAACTACATCTCATGCTCACACTGAAACAACTACTGAATCATGTGATGAGACAACAACTGGCACACAGACTCCGCTAACCGATTCATCACCTCAGACAACTCCATCTCACACGTTCACTTCGTCGCCAACCGATTTGTCAACTCAGACAACTCGGCCATCAGAAAGTTCTACATCGTCGCAGTCAAAATCGACCGCTGTGACCA
The DNA here is from genome assembly GCA_945859605.1 of Lumbricus rubellus. Taxonomy (NCBI): domain Eukaryota; kingdom Metazoa; phylum Annelida; class Clitellata; order Crassiclitellata; family Lumbricidae; genus Lumbricus; species Lumbricus rubellus. Next base: position 12,948 of record CAMAOG010000088.1, on the reverse strand, counting down.
CAAATCCCCATTCTGTAGAGACGATGCAATCTAAAACTACATCTACTGCTGAAACTGAAACAGCCGTTCATTCAAGCCATCAAACAACTCTCACAGGAACTACGAAAACCCATTCACCATCTCCAACATCACACCCGACACCAGGATCTGCAACTTCAGAATCCCAGCCTACCGATGTCGTTTCAACTGAAACAACAACAACTCTTCATTCTAAAACAACAACAACTGAAACTACATCTCATGCTCACACTGAAACAACTACTGATTCATGCGATGAGACAACAACTGGCACACAGACTCCGCTAACTGAAACAACAACAACTCCTCATTCTAAAGAGACAACAACTGAAACTACATCTCATGCTCACACTGAAACAACTACTGAATCATGTGATGAGACAACAACTGGCACACAGACTCCGCTAACCGATTCATCACCTCAGACAACTCCATCTCACACGTTCACTTCGCCAACCGATTCGTCAACTCAGACAACTCGGCCATCAGAAAGTTCTACATCGGCGCAGTCTAAGTCGACCGCTGTGACCACAAGTCCCCATTCTGTAGAGACGACGCAATCTAAAACTACATCTACTGTTGAAACTGAAACAGCCGTTCATTCAAGCCATCAAACAACTCTCACAGGAACTACGCAAACCCATTCACCATCTCCAACATCACATTCGACACCAGGATCTGCAACTTCAGAATCCCAGCCTACCGATGTCGTTTCAACTGAAACAACAACAACTCCTCATTCTAAAACAACAACAACTGAAACTACATCTCATGTTCACACTGAAACAACTACTGAATCATGCGATGAGACAACAACTGGCACACAGACTCCGCTAACTGAAACAACAACAGATCCTCATTCTAAAGGGACAACAACTGAAACTACATCTCATGCTCACACTGAAACAACTACTGAATCATGCGATGAGACAACAACTGGCACACAGACTCCGCTAACTGAAACAACAACAACTCCTCATTCTAAAGAGACAACAACTGAAACTGCATCTCATGCTCACACTGAAACAACTACTGAATCATGTGATGAGACAACAACTGGCACACAGACTCCGCTAACCGATTCATCACCTCAGACAACTCCATCTCACACGTTCACTTCGTCGCCAACCGATTTGTCAACTCAGACAACTCGGCCATCAGAAAGTTCTACATCGTCGCAGTCAAAGTCGACCGCTGTGACCACAAATCCCCATTCTGTAGAGACGACGCAATCTAAAACTACATCTACTGCTGAAACTGAAACAGCCGTTCATTCAAGCCATCAAACAACTCTCACAGGAACTACGAAAACCCATTCACCATCTCCAACATCACACCCGACACCAGGATCTGCAACTTCAGAATCCCAGCCTACCGATGTCGTTTCAACTGAAACAACAACAACTCTTCATTCTAAAACAACAACAACTGAAACTACATCTCATGCTCACACTGAAACAACTACTGATTCATGCGATGAGACAACAACTGGCACACAGACTCCGCTAACTGAAACAACAACAACTCCTCATTCTAAAGAGACAACAACTGAAACTACATCTCATGCTCACACTGAAACAACTACTGAATCATGTGATGAGACAACAACTGGCACACAGACTCCGCTAACCGATTCATCACCTCAGACAACTCCATCTCACACGTTCACTTCGCCAACCGATTCGTCAACTCAGACAACTCGGCCATCAGAAAGTTCTACATCGGCGCAGTCTAAGTCGACCGCTGTGACCACAAGTCCCCATTCTGTAGAGACGACGCAATCTAAAACTACATCTACTGTTGAAACTGAAACAGCCGTTCATTCAAGCCATCAAACAACTCTCACAGGAACTACGCAAACCCATTCACCATCTCCAACATCACATTCGACACCAGGATCTGCAACTTCAGAATCCCAGCCTACCGATGTCGTTTCAACTGAAACAACAACCACTCCTCATTCTAAAACAACAACAACTGAAACTACATCTCATGTTCACACTGAAACAACTACTGAATCATGCGATGAGACAACAACTGGCACACAGACTCCGCTAACTGAAACAACAACAGCTCCTCATTCTAAAGGGACAACAACTGAAACTACATCTCATGCTCACACTGAAACAACTACTGAATCATGCGATGAGACAACAACTGGCACACAGACTCCGCTAACTGAAACAACAACAACTCCTCATTCTAAAGAGACAACAACTGAAACTGCATCTCATGCTCACACTGAAACAACTACTGAATCATGTGATGAGACAACAACTGGCACACAGACTCCGCTAACCGATTCATCACCTCAGACAACTCCATCTCACACGTTCACTTCGTCGCCAACCGATTTGTCAACTCAGACAACTCGGCCATCAGAAAGTTCTACATCGTCGCAGTCAAAATCGACCGCTGTGACCACAAATCCCCATTCTGTAGAGACGACGCAATCTAAAACTACATCTACTGCTGAAACTGAAACAGCCGTTCATTCAAGCCATCAAACAACTCTCACAGGAACTACGAAAACCCATTCACCATCTCCAACATCACACCCGACACCAGGATCTGCAACTTCAGAATCCCAGCCTACCGATGTCGTTTCAACTGAAACAACAACAACTCTTCATTCTAAAACAACAACAACTGAAACTACATCTCATGCTCACACTGAAACAACTACTGATTCATGCGATGAGACAACAACTGGCACACAGACTCCGCTAACTGAAACAACAACAACTCCTCATTCTAAAGAGACAACAACTGAAACTACATCTCATGCTCACACTGAAACAACTACTGAATCATGTGATGAGACAACAACTGGCACACAGACTCCGCTAACCGATTCATCACCTCAGACAACTCCATCTCACACGTTCACTTCGCCAACCGATTCGTCAACTCAGACAACTCGGCCATCAGAAAGTTCTACATCGGCGCAGTCTAAGTCGACCGCTGTGACCACAAGTCCCCATTCTGTAGAGACGACGCAATCTAAAACTACATCTACTGTTGAAACTGAAACAGCCGTTCATTCAAGCCATCAAACAACTCTCACAGGAACTACGCAAACCCATTCACCATCTCCAACATCACATTCGACACCAGGATCTGCAACTTCAGAATCCCAGCCTACCGATGTCGTTTCAACTGAAACAACAACAACTCCTCATTCTAAAACAACAACAACTGAAACTACATCTCATGCTCACACTGAAACAACTACTGAATCATGCGATGAGACAACAACTGGCACACAGACTCCGCTAACTGAAACAACAACAACTCCTCATTCTAAAGAGACAACAACTGAAACTACATCTCATGCTCACACTGAAACAACTACTGAATCATGCGATGAGACAACAACTGGCACACAGACTCCGCTAACCGATTCATCACCTCAGACAACTCCATCTCACACGTTCACTTCGCCAACCGATTCGTCAACTCAGATAACTCGGCCATCAGAAAGTTCTACATCGGCGCAGTCTAAGTCGACCGCTGTGACCACAAGTCCCCATTCTGTAGAGACGACGCAATCTAAAACTACATCTACTGCTGAAACTGAAACATCCGTTCATTCAAGCCATCAAACAACTCTCACAGGAACTACGAAAACCCATTCACCATCTCCAACATCACACCCGACACCAGGATCTGCAACTTCAGAATCCCAGCCTACCGATGTCGTTTCAACTGAAACAACAACAACTCCTCATGCTAAAGGGACAACAACTGAAACTACATCTCATGTTCACACTGAAACAACTACTGAATCATGCGATGAGACAACAACTGGCACACAGACTCCGCTAACTGAAACAACAACAACTCCTCATTATAAAGGGACAACAACGGAAACTACATCTCATGCTCACACTGAAACAACTACTGAATCATGCGATGAGACAACAACTGGCACACAGACTCCGCTAACTGAAACAACAACAACTCCTCATTATAAAGAGACAACAACTGAAACTGCATCTCATGCTCACACTGAAACAACTACTGAATCATGTGATGAGACAACAACTGGCACACAGACTCCGCTAACCGATTCATCACCTCAGAGAACTCCATCTCACACGTTCACTTCGTCGCCAACCGATTTGTCAACTCAGACAACTCGGCCATCAGAAAGTTCTACATCGGCGCAGTCAAAGTCGACCGCTGTGACCACAAGTCCCCATTCTGTAGAGACGACGCAATCTAAAACTACATCTACTGCTGAAACTGAAACAGCCGTTCATTCAAGCCATCAAACAACTCTCACAGGAACTACGCAAACCCATTCACCATCTCCAACATCACACCCGACACCAGGATCTGCAACTTCAGAATCCCAGCCTACCGATACCGTTTCAACTGAAACAACAACAACTCCTCATTCTAAAGGGACAACAACTGAAACTACATCTCATGCTCACACTGAAACAACTACTGAATCATGCGATGAGACAACAACTGGCACACAGACTCCGCTAACGGAAACAACATTAACTCCTCATTCTAAAGAGACAACAACTGAAACTACATCTCATGCTCACACTGAAACAACTACTGAATCATCCGATGAGACAACAACTGGCACACAGACTCCGCTAACCGATTCATCACCTCAGACAACTCCATCTCACACGTTCACTTCGCTAACCGATTCGTCAACTCAGACAACTTGGCCATCAGAAAGTTCTACATCGGCGCAGTCTAAGTCGACCGCTGTGACCACAAGTCCCCATTCTGTAGAGACGACGCCATCTAAAACTACATCTACTGCTGAAACTAAAACATCCGTTCATTCAAGCTATCAAACAACTCTCACAGGAACTACGCAAACCCATTCACCATCTCCAACATCACACCCGACACCAGGATCTGCAACTTCAGAATCCCAGCCTACCGATGTCGTTTCAACTGAAACAACAACAACTCCTCATTCTAAAGGGACAACAACTGAAACTACATCTCATGTTCACACTGAAACCACTACTGAATCATGCGATGAGATAACAACTGGCACACAGACTCCGCTAACTGAAACAACAACAACCCCTCATTTTAAAGGGACAACAACTGAAACTACATTTCATGCTCACACTGAAACAACTACTGAATCATGCGATGAGACAACAACTGGCACACAGACTCCGCTAACTGAAACAACAACAACTTCTCATTCTAAAGAGACAACAACTGAAACTACATCTCATGCTCACACTGATACAACTACTGAATCATGTGATGAGACAACAACTGGCACACAGACTCCGCGAACCGATTCATCACCTCAGACAACTCCATCTCACACGTTCACTTCGCCAACCGATTCGTCAACTCAGACAACTCGGCCATCAGAAAGTTCTACATCGGCGCAGTCTAAGTCGACCGCTGTGACCACAAGTCCCCATTCTGTAGAGACGACGCAATCTAAAACTACATCTACTGTTGAAACTGAAACAGCCGTTCATTCAAGCCATCAAGCAACTCTCACAGGAACTACGCAAACCCATTCACCATCTCCAACATCACATTCGACACCAGGATCTGCAACTTCAGAATCCCAGCCTACCGATGTCGTTTCAACTGAAACAACAACAACCCCTCATTCTAAAACAACAACAACTGAAACTACATCTCATGCTCACACTGAAACAACTACTGAATCATGCGATGAGACAACAACTGGCACACAGACTCCGCTAACTGAAACAACAACAACTCCTCATTCTAAAGAGACAACAACTGAAACTACATCTCATGCTCACACTGAAACAACTACTGAATCATGCGATGAGACAACAACTGGCACACAGACTCCGCTAACCGATTCATCACCTCAGACAACTCCATCTCACAGGTTCACTTCGCCAACCGATTCGTCAACTCAGACAACTCGGCCATCAGAAAGTTCTACATCGGCGCAGTCTAAGTCGACCGCTGTGACCACAAGTCCCCATTCTGTAGAGACGACGCAATCTAAAACTACATCTACTGCTGAAACTGAAACAGCCGTTCATTCAAGCCATCAAACAACTCTCACAGGAACTACGCAAACCCATTCACCATCTCCAACATCACACCCGACACCAGGATCTGCAACTTCAGAATCCCAGCCTACCGATGTCGTTTCAACTGAAACAACAACAACTCCTCATTCTAAAGGGACAACAACTGAAACTACATCTCATGTTCACACTGAAACAACTACTGAATCATGCGATGAGACAACAACTGGCACACAGACTCCGCTAACTGAAACAACAACAACTCCTCATTCTAAAGGGACAACAACTGAAACTACATCTCATGCTCACACTGAAACAACTACTGAATCATGCGATGAGACAACAACTGGCACACAGACTCCGCTAACTGAAACAACAACAACTCCTCATTCTAAAAGGACAACAACTGAAACTACATCTCATGCTCACACTGAAACAACTACTGAATCATGCGATGAGACAACAACTGGCACACAGACTCCGCTAACTGAAACAACAACAACTCCTCATTCTAAAAAGACAACAACTGAAACTACATCTCATGCTCACACTGAAACAACTACTGAATCATGCGATGAGACAACAACTGGCACACAGACTCCGCTAACCGATTCACCACCTCAGACAACTCCATCTCACACGTTCACTTCGCCAACCTATTCGTCAACTCAGACAACTCGGCCATCAGAAAGTTCTACATCGGCGCAGTCTAAGTCGACCGCTGTGACCACAAGTCCCCATTCTGTAGAGACGACGCAATCTGAAACTACATCTACTGCTGAAACTGAAACAGCCGTTCATTCAAGCCATCAAACAACTCTCACAGGAACTACGCAAACCCATTCACCATCTCCAACATCACACCCGACACCAGGATCTGCGACTTCAGAATCCCAGCCTACCGATGTCGTTTCAACTGAAACAACAACAACTCCTCATTCTAAAGGGACAACAACTGAAACTACATCTCATGCTCACACTGAAACAACTACTGAATCATGCGATGAGACAACAACTGGCACACAGACTCCGCTAACTGAAACAACAACAACTCCTCATTCTAAAGGGACAACAACTGAAACTACATCTCATGCTCCCACTGAAACAACTACTGAATCATGCGATGAGACAACAACTGGCACACAGACTCCGCTAACTGAAACAACAACAACTCCTCATTCTAAAGGGACAACAACGGAAACTACATCTCATGCTCACACTGAAACAACTACTGAATCATGCGATGAGACAACAACTGGCACACAGACTCCGCTAACTGAAACAACAACTCCTCATTCTAAAAGGACCACAACTGAAACTACATCTCATGCTCACACTGAAACAACTACTGAATCATGCGATGAGACAACAACTGGCACACAGACTCCGCTAACCGATTCATCACCTCAGACAACTCCATCTCACACGTTCACTTCGCCAACCGATTCGTCAACTCAGACAACTCGGCCATCAGAAAGTTCTACATCGGCGCAGTCTAAGTCGACCGCTGTGACCACAAGTCCCCATTCTGTAGAGACGACGCAATCTAAAACTACATCTACTGCTGAAACTGAAACAGCCGTTCATTCAAGCCATCAAACAACTCTCACAGGAACTACGCAAACCCATTCACCATCTCCAACATCACACCCGACACCAGGATCTGCGACTTCAGAATCCCAGCCTACCGATGTCGTTTCAACTGAAACAACAACAACTCCTCATTCTAAAGGGACAACAACTGAAACTACATCTCATGCTCACACTGAAACAACTACTGAATCATGCGATGAGACAACAACTGGCACACAGACTCCGCTAACTGAAACAACAACAACTCCTCATTCTAAAGGGACAACAACTGAAACTACATCTCATGCTCACACTGAAACAACTACTGAATCATGCGATGAGACAACAACTGGCACACAGACTCCGCTAACTGAAACAACAACAACTCCTCATTCTAAGGGGACAACAACTGAAACTACATCTCATGCTCACACTGAAACAACTACTGAATCATGCGATGAGACAACAACTGGCACACAGACTCCGCTAACTGAAACAACAACTCCTCATTCTAAAGAGACAACAACTGAAACTACATCTCATGCTCACACTGAAACAACTACTGAATCATGCGATGAGACAACAACTGGCACACAGACTCCGCTAACTGAAACCACAACAACTCCTCATTCTAAAGAGACAACAACTGAAACTACATCTCATGCTCACACTGAAACAACTACTGAATCATGCGATGAGACAACAACTGGCACACAGACTCCGCTAACCGAATCACCACCTCAGACAACTCCATCTCACACGTTCACTTCGCCAACCTATTCGTCAACTCAGACAACTCGGCCATCAGAAAGTTCTACATCGGCGCAGTCTAAGTCGACCGCTGTGACCACAAGTCCCCATTCTGTAGAGACGACGCAATCTGAAACTACATCTACTGCTGAAACTGAAACAGCCGTTCATTCAAGCCATCAAACAACTCTCACAGGAACTACGCAAACCCATTCACCATCTCCAACATCACACCCGACACCAGGATCTGCGACTTCAGAATCCCAGCCTACCGATGTCGTTTCAACTGAAACAACAACAACTCCTCATTCTAAAGGGACAACAACTGAAACTACATCTCATGCTCACACTGAAACAACTACTGAATCATGCGATGAGACAACAACTGGCACACAGACTCCGCTAACTGAAACAACAACAACTCCTCATTCTAAAGGGACAACAACTGAAACTACATCTCATGCTCACACTGAAACAACTACTGAATCATGCGATGAGACAACAACTGGCACACAGACTCCGCTAACTGAAACAACAACAACTCCTCATTCTAAAGGGACAACAACTGAAACTACATCTCATGCTCACACTGAAACAACTACTGAATCATGCGATGAGACAACAACTGGCACACAGACTCCGCTAACTGAAACAACAACTCCTCATTCTAAAAGGACCACAACTGAAACTACATCTCATGCTCACACTGAAACAACTACTGAATCATGCGATGAGACAACAACTGGCACACAGACTCCGCTAACCGATTCATCACCTCAGACAACTCCATCTCACACGTTCACTTCGCCAACCGATTCGTCAACTCAGACAACTCGGCCATCAGAAAGTTCTACATCGGCGCAGTCTAAGTCGACCGCTGTGACCACAAGTCCCCATTCTGTAGAGACGACGCAATCTAAAACTACATCTACTGCTGAAACTGAAACAGCCGTTCAATCAAGCCATCAAACAACTCTCACAGGAACTACGCAAACCCATTCACCATCTCCAACATCACACCCGACACCAGGATCTGCGACTTCAGAATCCCAGCCTACCGATGTCGTTTCAACTGAAACAACAACAACTCCTCATTCTAAAGGGACAACAACTGAAACTACATCTCATGCTCACACTGAAACAACTACTGAATCATGCGATGAGACAACAACTGGCACACAGACTCCGCTAACTGAAACAACAACAACTCCTCATTCTAAAGGGACAACAACTGAAACTACATCTCATGCTCACACTGAAACAACTACTGAATCACGCGATGAGACAACAACTGGCACACAGACTCCGCTAACTGAAACAACAACAACTCCTCATTCTAAGGGGACAACAACTGAAACTACATCTCATGCTCACACTGAAACAACTACTGAATCATGCGATGAGACAACAACTGGCACACAGACTCCGCTAACTGAAACAACAACTCCTCATTCTAAAGAGACAACAACTGAAACTACATCTCATGCTCACACTGAAACAACTACTGAATCATGCGATGAGACAACAACTGGCACACAGACTCCGCTAACCGATTCATCACCTCAGACAACTCCATCTCACACGTTCACTTCGCCAACCGATTCGTCAACTCAGACAACTCGGCCATCAGAAAATTCTACATCGGCGCAGTCTAAGTCGACCGCTGTGACCACAAGTCCCCATTCTGTAGAGACGACGCAATCTGAAACTACATCTACTGCTGAAACTGAAACAGCCGTTCATTCAAGCCATCAAACAACTCTCACAAGAACTACGCAAACCCATTCACCATCTCCAACATCACACCCGACACCAGGATCTGCGACTTCAGAATCCCAGCCTACCGAAGTCGTTTCAACTGAAACAACAACAACTCCTCATTCTAAAGGGACAACAACTGAAACTACATCTCATGCTCACACTGAAACAACTAATGAATCATGCGATGAGACAACAACTGGCACACAGACTCCGCTAACTGAAACAACAACAACTCCTCATTCTAAAGAGACAACAACTGAAACTACATCTCATGCTCACACTGAAACAACAACTGAAGCATGTGATGAGACAACAACTGGCACACAGACTCCGCTAACCGATTCATCACCTCAGACAACTCCATCTCACACGTTCACTTCGCCAACCGATTCGTCAACTCAGACAACTCGGCCATCAGAAAGTTCTACATCGGCGCAGTCTAAGTCGACCGCTGTGACCACAAGTCCCCATTCTGTAGAGACGACGCAATCTAAAACTACATCTTCTGTTGAAACTGAAACAGCCGTTCATTCAAGCGATCAAACAACTCTCACAGGAACTACGCAAACCCATTCACCATCTCCAACATCACATTCGACACCAGGATCTGCAACTTCAGAATCCCAGCCTACCGATGTCGTTTCAACTGGAACAACAACAACTCCTCATTCTAAAACAACAACAACTGAAACTACATCTCATGTTCACACTGAAACAACTACTGAATCATGCGATGAGACAACAACTGGCACACAGACTCCGCTAACTGAAACAACAACAACTCCTCATTCTAAAGAGACAACAACTGAAACTACATCTCATGCTCACACTGAAACAACTACTGAATCATGCGATGAGACAACAACTGGCACGCAGACTCCGCTAACCGATTCATCACCTCAGACAACTCCATCTCACACGTTCACTTCGCCAACCGATTCGTCAACTCAGACAACTCGGCCATCAGAAAGTTCTACATCGGCGCAGTCTAAGTCGACCGCTGTGACCACAAGTCCCCATTCTGTAGAGACGACGCAATCTAAAACTACATCTACTGCTGAAACTGAAACAGCCGTTCATTCAAGCCATCAAACAACTCTCACAGGAACTACGCAAACCCATTCACCATCTCCAACATCACACCCGACACCAGGATCTGCAACCTCAGAATCCCAGCGTACCGATGTCGTTTCAACTGAAACAACAACAACTCCTCATTCTAAAGGGACAACAACTGAAACTACATCTCATGTTCACACTGAAACAACTACTGAATCATGCGATGAGACAACAACTGGCACACAGACTCCGCTAACTGAAACAACAACAACTCCTCATTCTAAAGGGACAACAACTGAAACTACATCTCATGCTCACACTGAAACAACTACTGAATCATGCGATGAGACAACAACTGGCACACAGACTCCGCTAACTGAAACAACAACAACTCCTCATTCTAAAGGGACAACAACTGAAACTACATCTCATGCTCACACTGAAACAACTACTGAATCATGCGATGAGACAACAACTGGCACACAGACTCCGCTAACTGAAACAACAACAACTCCTCATTCTAAAGAGACAACAACTGAAACTACATCTCATGCTCACACTGAAACAACTACTGAATCATGCGATGAGACAACAACTGGCACACAGACTCCGCTAACCGATTCATCACCTCAGACAACTCCATCTCACACGTTCACTTCGCCAACCGATTCGTCAACTCAGACAACTCGGCCATCAGAAAGTTCTACATCGGCGCAGTCTAAGTCGACCGCTGTGACCACAAGTCCCCATTCTGTAGAGACGACGCAATCTGAAACTACATCTACTGCTGAAACTGAAACAGCCGTTCATTCAAGCCATCAAACAACTCTCACAGGAACTACGCAAACCCATTCACCATCTCCAACATCACACCCGACACCAGGATCTGCGACTTCAGAATCCCAGCCTACCGATGTCGTTTCAACTGAAACAACAACAACTCCTCATTCTAAAGGGACAACAACTGAAACTACATCTCATGCTCACACTGAAACAACTAATGAATCATGCGATGAGACAACAACTGGCACACAGACTCCGCTAACTGAAACAACAACAACTCCTCATTCTAAAGAGACAACAACTGAAACTACATCTCATGCTCACACTGAAACAACTACTGAATCATGTGATGAGACAACAACTGGCACACAGACTCCGCTAACCGATTCATCACCTAAGACAACTCCATCTCACACGTTCACTTCGCCAAACGATTCGTCAACTCAGACAACTCGGCCATCAGAAAGTTCTACATCGGCGCAGTCTAAGTCGACCGCTGTGACCACAAGTCCCCATTCTGTAGAGACGACGCAATCTAAAACTACATCTACTGCTGAAACTGAAACAGCCGTTCATTCAAGCCATCAAACAACTCTCACAGGAACTACGCAAACCCATTCACCATCTCCAACATCACATTCGACACCAGGATCTGCAACTTCAGAATCCCAGCCTACCGATGTCGTTTCAACTAAAACAACAACAACTCCTCATTCTAAAGGGACAACAACTGAAACTACATCTCATGTTCACACTGAAACAACTACTGAATCATGCGATGAGACAACAACTGGCACACAGACTCCGCTAACTGAAACAACAACAACTCCGCATTCTAAAGGGACAACAACTGAAACTACATCTCATGCTCACACTGAAACAACTACTGAATCATGCGATGAGACAACAACTGGCACACAGACTCCGCTAACCGATTCATCACCTCAGACAACTCCATCTCACACGTTCACTTCGACGCCAACCG
>CAMAOG010000087.1:0-32210 GCA_945859605.1 Lumbricus rubellus | reverse complement strand
GTATCCCTGAAATGTCATCGTGAATGCAGTAATTTTGCCTGATTCTAATGCTATGTATTTCGAACGATGGACGGTTTTTGACTGACCTTGGGAGCTTGGATTAATTTTTAGAGCACCGCCACAAAATCTTGAGCGCTTGAGTTAGATACCCAAGAGCACACTGTTTATGACAAGTAGCTTAGAAATTTTGTGGCCGCGCAAAGTCTTCCTGAAATGTCATCGAGAATGCAGTAATTTTGCCTGATTCCAATGCTATGTATTTCGAACGATGGACGGTTTTCGACTGATTTTGGGAGCTTGGGATAATTTTTAGAGCGCCGCCACAAAATCTTGAGCTCTTGGACTAGATACCCAAGAGCACACTGTTTATGACGACCAGCTTATAAATTTTGTGGCGGCGCAAAGTCTCTCTGAAATGTCATCGAGAATGCAGTAATTTTGCCTGATTCCAATGCTATGTATTTCGAACGATGGACGGTTTTCGACTGATTTTGGGAGCTTGGGATAATTTTTAGAGCGCCGCCACAAAATCTTGAGCGTTTGGGCTGGATACCCAAGAGCACACTGTTTATGACGAGCAGCTTAGAAATTTTGTGGCCGCGCAAAGTCTGCCTTAAATGTCATCAAGAATGCAGTAATTTTGCCTTATTTCAATGCTATGTTTTTCGAATGATGGACGGTTTTCGACTGATTTTGGGAGCTTAGGATAATTTTTAAAGCGCCGCCACATTATCTTGAGCGCTTGAGTTAGATACCCAAAAGCACACTGTTTATGACGAGTTGCTTAGAAATTTTGTGGCTGCGCTAGGTCTCCCTGAAATGTCATCGTGAATGCAGTCATTTTGCCTTATTCCAATGCTATGTATTTCGAACGATGGACGGTTTTCGACTGATTTTGGGAACTTGGGATAATTTTTGAGCGCCGTCACAAAATCTTGAGCACTTGGGCTGGATACCCAAGAGCACACTGTTTATGACGAGCAGCTTAGAAATTTTGTGGCCGCGCAAAGTCTGCCTTAAATGTCATCAAGAATGCAGTAATTTTGCCTTATTTCAATGCTATGTATTTCGAATGATGGACGGTTTTCGACTGATTTTGGGAGCTTAGGATAATTTTTAAAGCGCCGCCACAATGTCTTGAGCGCTTGAGTTAGTTACCCAAGAGCACACTGTTTATGACGAGTTGCTTAGAAATTTTGTGGCTGCGCTAGGTCTCCCTGAAATGTCATCGTGAATGCAGTCATTTTGCCTTATTCCAATGCTATGTATTTCGAACGATGGACGGTTTTCGACTGATTTTGGGAACTTGAGGTGATGTTTATAGCGCCGCCACAAAATCATAAGCGCTTGGGCTAGATACCCAAGAGCACACTGTTTAAGACGAGCAGCTTATAACTTTTGTGGCCGCGCAAAGTCTCCCTGAAATGTCATCGAGAATGCAGTCATTTTGCCTAATTCCAATGCTATGTATTTCGAACGATGGACGGTTTTCGACTGATTTTGGGAGCTTGGGATAATTTTTAGAGCGCCGCCACAAAATCTTGAGCTCTTGGACTAGATACCCAAGAGCACACTGTTTATGACGAGCAGCTTATGAATTTTGTGGCGGCGCAAAGTCTCTCTGAAATGTCATCGAGAATGCAGTAATTTTGCCTGATTCCAATGCTATGTATTTCGAACGATGGACGGTTTTCGACTGATTTTGGGAGCTTGGGATAATTTTTAGAGCGCTGCCACAAAATCTTGAGCGCTTGGGCTAGATACCCAAGAGAACACTGTTTATGACGACCAGCTTAGAAATTTTGGGTCCGCGCAAAGTCTCCCTGAAATGTCATCGAGAATGCAGTAATTTTGCCTGTTTCCAATGCTATGTATTTCGAACGATGGACGGTTTTCGACTGATTTTGGGAACTTGAGGTGATGTTTATAGCGCCGCCACAAAATCATAAGCGCTTGGGCTAGATACCCAAGAGCACACTGTTTATGACGAGCAGCTTAGAAATTTTGTGGCCGCGCAAAGTCTCCCTGAAATGTCATCGAGAATGCAGTAATTTTGCCTGATTCCAAAGCTATGTATTTCGAACGATGGACGGTTTTCGACTGATTTTGGGAGTTTGGATTAATTTTTTGAGCGCCGCCACAAAATCTTGAGCGCTTGGGCTAGATACCCAAGAGGTCTCTTTGAAATGTCATCGTGAATGCAGTCATTTTGCCTTATTCCAATGCTATGTATTTCGAACGATGGACGGTTATCGACTGATTTTGGGAACTTGAGGTGATGTTTATAGCGCCGCCACAAAATCATAAGCGCTTGGGCTAGATACCCAAGAGCACACTGTTTAAGACGAGCAGCTTATAAATTTTGTGGCCGCGCAAAGTCTTCCTGAAATGTCATCGAGAATGCAGTATTTTTGCCTGATTCCAATGCTATGTATTTCGAACGATGGACGGTTTTCGACTGATTTTGGGAGCTTGGGATAATTTTTAGAGCGCCGCCACAAAATCTTGAGCTCTTGGACTAGATACCCAAGACACACTGTTTATGACGACCAGCTTATAAATTTTGTGGCGGCGCAAAGTCTCTCTGAAATGTCATCGAGAATGCAGTAATTTTGCCTGATTCCAATGCTATGTATTTCGAACGATGGACGGTTTTCGACTGATTTTGGGAGCTTGGGATAATTTTTAGAGCGCCGCCACAAAATCTTGAGCGCTTGGGCTGGATACCCAAGAGCACACTGTTTATGACGAGCAGCTTAGAAAATTTGTGGCCGCGCAAAGTCTGCCTTAAATGTCATCAAGAATGCAGTAATTTTGCCTTATTTCAATGCTATGTATTTCGAATGATGGACGGTTTTCGACTGATTTTGGGAGCTTAGGATAATTTTTAAAGCGCCGCCACAATATCTTGAGCGCTTGAGTTAGATACCCAAAAGCACACTGTTTATGACGAGTTGCTTAGAAATTTTGTGGCTGCGCTAGGTCTCCCTGAAATGTCATCGTGAATGCAGTAATTTTGCCTTATTCCAATGCTATGTATTTCGAACGATGGACGGTTTTCGACTGATTTTGGGAACTTGGGATAATTTTTTGAGCGCCGTCACAAAATCTTGAGCACTTGGGCTGGATACCCAAGAGCACACTGTTTATGACGAGCAGCTTAGAAATTTTGTGGCCGCGCAAAGTCTGCCTTAAATGTCATCAAGAATGCAGTAATTTTGCCTTATTTCAATGCTATGTATTTCGAATGATGGACGGTTTTCGACTGATTTTGGGAGCTTAGGATAATTTTTAAAGCGCCGCCACAATATCTTGAGCGCTTGAGTTAGATACCCAAGAGCACACTGTTTATGACGAGTTGCTTAGAAATTTTGTGGCTGCGCTAGGTCTCCCTGAAATGTCATCGTGAATGCAGTCATTTTGCCTTATTCCAATGCTATGTATTTCGAACGATGGACGGTTTTCGACTGATTTTGGGAACTTGAGGTGATGTTTATAGCGCCGCCACAAAATCATAAGCGCTTGGGCTAGATACCCAAGAGCACACTGTTTAAGACGAGCAGCTTATAACTTTTGTGGCCGCGCAAAGTCTCCCTGAAATGTCATCGAGAATGCAGTCATTTTGCCTAATTCCAATGCTATGTATTTCGAACGATGGACGGTTTTCGACTGATTTTGGGAGCATGGATTAATTTTTTGAGCGCCGCCACAAAATCTTGAGCGCTTGGGCTAGATACCCAAGAGCACACTGTTTATGACGACCAGCTTAGAAATTTTGTGGCCGCGCAAAGTATCCCTGAAATGTCATCGAGAATGCAGTAATTTTGCCTGATTCCAATGCTATATATTTCGAACGATGGACGGTTTTTGACTGATCTTGGGAGCTTGGATTAATTTTTAGAGCACCGCCACAAAATCTTGAGCGCTTGAGTTAGATACCCAAGAGCACACTGTTTATGACAAGGACCTTAGAAATTTTGTGGCCGCGCAAAGTCTTCCTGAAATGTCATCGAGAATGCAGTAATTTTGCCTGATTCCAATGCTATGTATTTCGAACGATGGACGGTTTTCGACTGATTTTGGGAGCTTGGGATAATTTTTAGAGCGCCGCCACAAAATCTTGAGCTCTTGGACTAGATACCCAAGAGCACACTGTTTATGACGACCAGCTTATAAATTTTGTGGCGGCGCAAAGTCTCTCTGAAATGTCATCGAGAATGCAGTAATTTTGCCTGATTCCAATGCTATGTATTTCGAACGATGGACGGTTTTCGACTGATTTTGGGAGCATGGATTAATTTTTTGAGCGCCGCCACAAAATCTTGAGCGCTTGGGCTAGATACCCAAGAGCACACTGTTTATGACAAGTAGCTTAGAAATTTTGTGGCCGCGCAAAGTCTTCCTGAAATGTCATCGAGAATGCAGTCATTTTGCCTAATTCCAATGCTATGTATTTCGAACGATTGACGGTTTTCGACTGATTTTGGGAGCATGGATTAATTTTTTGAGCGCCGCCACAAAATCTTGAGCGCTTGGGCTAGATACCCAAGAGCACACTGTTTATGACGACCAGCTTAGAAATTTTGTGGCCGCGCAAAGTATCCCTGAAATGTCATCGAGAATGCAGTAATTTTGCCTGATTCCAATGCTATGTATTTCGAACGATGGACGGTTTTTGACTGATCTTGGGAGCTTGGGTTAATTTTTAGAGCACCGCCACAAAATCTTGAGCGCTTGAGTTAGATACCCAAGAGCACACTGTTTATGACAAGTAGCTTAGAAATTTTGTGGCCGCGCAAAGTCTTCCTGAAATGTCATCGAGAATGCAGTAATTTTGCCTGATTCCAATGCTATGTATTTCGAACGATGGACGGTTTTCGACTGATTTTGGGAGCTTGGGATAATTTTTAGAGCGCCGCCACAAAATCTTGAGCGCTTTGGCTGGATACCCAAGAGCACACTGTTTATGACGAGCAGCTTAGAAATTTTGTGGCCGCGCAAAGTCTGCCTTAAATGTCATCAAGAATGCAGTAATTTTGCCTTATTTCAATGCTATGTATTTCGAATGATGGACGGTTTTCGACTGATTTTGGGAGCTTAGGATAATTTTTAAAGCGCCGCCACAATATCTTGAGCGCTTGAGTTAGATACCCAAAAGCACACTGTTTATGACGAGTTGCTTAGAAATTTTGTGGCTGCGCTAGGTCTCCCTGAAATGTCATCGTGAATGCAGTCATTTTGCCTTATTCCAATGCTATGTATTTCGAACGATGGACGGTTTTCGACTGATTTTGGGAACTTGAGGTGATGTTTATAGCGCCGCCACAAAATCATAAGCGCTTGGGCTAGATACCCAAGAGCACACTGTTTAAGACGAGCAGCTTATAACTTTTGTGGCCGCGCAAAGTCTCCCTGAAATGTCATCGAGAATGCAGTCATTTTGCCTAATTCCAATGCTATGTATTTCGAACGATGGACGGTTTTCGACTGATTTTGGGAGCATGGATTAATTTTTTGAGCGCCGCCACAAAATCTTGAGCGCTTGGGCTAGATACCCAAGAGCACACTGTTTATGACGACCAGCTTAGAAATTTTGTGGCCGCGCAAAGTCTCCCTGAAATGTCATCGAGAATGCAGTAATTTTGCCTGATTCCAATGCTATGTATTTCGAACGATGGACGGTTTTTGACTGATCTTGGGAGCTTGGATTAATTTTTAGAGCACCGCCACAAAATCTTGAGCGCTTGAGTTAGATACCCAAGAGCACACTGTTTATGACAAGTAGCTTAGAAATTTTGTGGCCGCGCAAAGTCTTCCTGAAATGTCATCGAGAATGCAGTCATTTTGCCTAATTCCAATGCTATGTATTTCGAACGATGGACGGTTTTCGACTGATTTTGGGAGCATGGATTAATTTTTAGAGCGCCGCCACAAAATCTTGAGCGCTTGGGCTAGATACCCAAGAGCACACTGTTTATGACGACCAGCTTAGAAATTTTGTGGCCGCGCAAAGTATCCCTGAAATGTCATCGAGAATGCAGTAATTTTGCCTGATTCCAATGCTATGTATTTCGAACGATGGACGGTTTTTGACTGATCTTGGGAGCTTGGGTTAATTTTTAGAGCACCGCCACAAAATCTTGAGCGCTTGAGTTAGATACCCAAGAGCACACTGTTTATGACAAGTAGCTTAGAAATTTTGTGGCCGCGCAAAGTCTTCCTGAAATGTCATCGAGAATGCAGTAATTTTGCCTGATTCCAATGCTATGTATTTCGAACGATGGACGGTTTTCGACTGATTTTGGGAGCTTGGGATAATTTTTAGAGCGCCGCCACAAAATCTTGAGCGCTTTGGCTGGATACCCAAGAGCACACTGTTTATGACGAGCAGCTTAGAAATTTTGTGGCCGCGCAAAGTCTGCCTTAAATGTCATCAAGAATGCAGTAATTTTGCCTTATTTCAATGCTATGTATTTCGAATGATGGACGGTTTTCGACTGATTTTGGGAGCTTAGGATAATTTTTAAAGCGCCGCCACAATATCTTGAGCGCTTGAGTTAGATACCCAAAAACACACTGTTTATGACGAGTTGCTTAGAAATTTTGTGGCTGCGCTAGGTCTCCCTGAAATGTCATCGTGAATGCAGTCATTTTGCCTTATTCCAATGCTATGTATTTCGAACGATGGACGGTTTTCGACTGATTTTGGGAACTTGAGGTGATGTTTATAGCGCCGCCACAAAATCATAAGCGCTTGGGCTAGATACCCAAGAGCACACTGTTTAAGACGAGCAGCTTATAACTTTTGTGGCCGCGCAAAGTCTCCCTGAAATGTCATCGAGAATGCAGTCATTTTGCCTAATTCCAATGCTATGTATTTCGAACGATGGACGGTTTTCGACTGATTTTGGGAGCATGGATTAATTTTTTGAGCGCCGCCACAAAATCCTGAGCGCTTGGGCTAGATACCCAAGAGCACACTGTTTATGACGACTAGCTTAGAAATTTTGTGGCCGCGCAAAGTATCCCTGAAATGTCATCGAGAATGCAGTAATTTTGCCTGATTCCAATGCTATGTATTTCGAACGATGGACGGTTTTTGACTGATCTTGGGAGCTTGGATTAATTTTTAGAGCACCGCCACAAAATCTTGAGCGCTTGAGTTAGATACCCAAGAGCACACTGTTTATGACAAGTAGCTTAGAAATTTTGTGGCCGCGCAAAGTCTTCCTGAAATGTCATCGAGAATGCAGTAGGCTAATTTTGCCTGATTCCAATGCTATGTATTTCGAACGATGGACGGTTTTCGACTGATTTTGGGAGCTTGGGATAATTTTTAGAGCGCCGCCACAAAATCTTGAGCTCTTGGACTAGATACCCAAGAGCACACTGTTTATGACGACCAGCTTATAAATTTTGTGGCGGCGCAAAGTCTCTCTGAAATGTCATCGAGAATGCAGTAATTTTGCCTGATTCCAATGCTATGTATTTCGAACGATGGACGGTTTTCGACTGATTTTGGGAGCATGGATTAATATTTTGAGCGCCGCCACAAAATCTTGAGCGCTTGGGCTAGATACCCAAGAGCACACTGTTTATGACAAGTAGCTTAGAAATTTTGTGGCCGCGCAAAGTCTTCCTGAAATGTCATCGAGAATGCAGTCATTTTGCCTAATTCCAATGCTATGTATTTCGAACGATGGACGGTTTTCGACTGATTTTGGGAGCATGGATTAATTTTTTGAGCGCCGCCACAAAATCTTGAGCGCTTGGGCTAGATACCCAAGAGCACACTGTTTATGACGACCAGCTTAGAAATTTTGTGGCCGCGCAAAGTATCCCTGAAATGTCATCGAGAATGCAGTAATTTTGCCTGATTCCAATGCTATGTATTTCGAACGATGGACGGTTTTTGACTGATCTTGGGAGCTTGGGTTAATTTTTAGAGCACCGCCACAAAATCTTGAGCGCTTGAGTTAGATACCCAAGAGCACACTGTTTATGACAAGTAGCTTAGAAATTTTGTGGCCGCGCAAAGTCTTCCTGAAATGTCATCGAGAATGCAGTAATTTTGCCTGATTCCAATGCTATGTATTTCGAACGATGGACGGTTTTCGACTGATTTTGGGAGCTTGGGATAATTTTTAGAGCGCCGCCACAAAATCTTGAGCGCTTTGGCTGGATACCCAAGAGCACACTGTTTATGACGAGCAGCTTAGAAATTTTGTGGCCGCGCAAAGTCTGCCTTAAATGTCATCAAGAATGCAGTAATTTTGCCTTATTTCAATGCTATGTATTTCGAATGATGGACGGTTTTCGACTGATTTTGGGAGCTTAGGATAATTTTTAAAGCGCCGCCACAATATCTTGAGCGCTTGAGTTAGATACCCAAAAGCACACTGTTTATGACGAGTTGCTTAGAAATTTTGTGGCTGCGCTAGGTCTCCCTGAAATGTCATCGTGAATGTAGTCATTTTGCCTTATTCCAATGCTATGTATTTCGAACGATGGACGGTTTTCGACTGATTTTGGGAACTTGAGGTGATGTTTATAGCGCCGCCACAAAATCATAAGCGCTTGGGCTAGATACCCAAGAGCACACTGTTTAAGACGAGCAGCTTATAACTTTTGTGGCCGCGCAAAGTCTCCCTGAAATGTCATCGAGAATGCAGTCATTTTGCCTAATTCCAATGCTATGTATTTCGAACGATGGACGGTTTTCGACTGATTTTGGGAGCATGGATTAATTTTTTGAGCGCCGCCACAAAATCTTGAGCGCTTGGGCTAGATACCCAAGAGCACACTGTTTATGACGACCAGCTTAGAAATTTTGTGGCCGCGCAAAGTCTCCCTGAAATGTCATCGAGAATGCAGTAATTTTGCCTGATTCCAATGCTATGTATTTCGAACGATGGACGGTTTTTGACTGATCTTGGGAGCTTGGATTAATTTTTAGAGCACCGCCACAAAATCTTGAGCGCTTGAGTTAGATACCCAAGAGCACACTGTTTATGACAAGTAGCTTAGAAATTTTGTGGCCGCGCAAAGTCTTCCTGAAATGTCATCGAGAATGCAGTCATTTTGCCTAATTCCAATGCTATGTATTTCGAACGATGGACGGTTTTCGACTGATTTTGGGAGCATGGATTAATTTTTTGAGCGCCGCCACAAAATCTTGAGCGCTTGGGCTAGATACCCAAGAGCACACTGTTTATGACGACCAGCTTAGAAATTTTGTGGCCGCGCAAAGTATCCCTGAAATGTCATCGAGAATGCAGTAATTTTGCCTGATTCCAATGCTATGTATTTCGAACGATGGACGGTTTTTGACTGATCTTGGGAGCTTGGGTTAATTTTTAGAGCACCGCCACAAAATCTTGAGCGCTTGAGTTAGATACCCAAGAGCACACTGTTTATGACAAGTAGCTTAGAAATTTTGTGGCCGCGCAAAGTCTTCCTGAAATGTCATCGAGAATGCAGTAATTTTGCCTGATTCCAATGCTATGTATTTCGAACGATGGACGGTTTTCGACTGATTTTGGGAGCTTGGGATAATTTTTAGAGCGCCGCCACAAAATCTTGAGCGCTTTGGCTGGATACCCAAGAGCACACTGTTTATGACGAGCAGCTTAGAAATTTTGTGGCCGCGCAAAGTCTGCCTTAAATGTCATCAAGAATGCAGTAATTTTGCCTTATTTCAATGCTATGTATTTCGAATGATGGACGTTTTTCGACTGATTTTGGGAGCTTAGGATAATTTTTAAAGCGCCGCCACAATATCTTGAGCGCTTGAGTTAGATACCCAAAAGCACACTGTTTATGACGAGTTGCTTAGAAATTTTGTGGCTGCGCTAGGTCTCCCTGAAATGTCATCGTGAATGCAGTCATTTTGCCTTATTCCAATGCTATGTATTTCGAACGATGGACGGTTTTCGACTGATTTTGGGAACTTGAGGTGATGTTTATAGCGCCGCCACAAAATCATAAGCGCTTGGGCTAGATACCCAAGAGCACACTGTTTAAGACGAGCAGCTTATAACTTTTGTGGCCGCGCAAAGTCTCCCTGAAATGTCATCGAGAATGCAGTCATTTTGCCTAATTCCAATGCTATGTATTTCGAACGATGGACGGTTTTCGACTGATTTTGGGAGCATGGATTAATTTTTTGAGCGCCGCCACAAAATCTTGAGCGCTTGGGCTAGATACCCAAGAGCACACTGTTTATGATGAGCAGCTTAGAAATTTTGTGGCGGCGCAAAGTCTTTCTGAAATGTCATCGAGAATGCAGTAATTTTGCCTGATTCCAATGCTATGTATTTCGAACGATGGACGGTTTTTGACTGATCGTGGGAGCTTGGATTAATTTTTAGAGCACCGCCACAATATCTTGAGCGCTTGAGTTAGATACCCAAGAGCACACTGTTTATGACGACCAGCTTATAAATTTTGTGGCGGCGCAAAGTCTCTCTGAAATGTCATCGAGAATGCAGTAATTTTGCCTGATTCCAATGCTATGTATTTCGAACGATGGACGGTTTTCGACTGATTTTGGGAGCTTGGGATAATTTTTAGAGCGCCGCCACAAAATCTTGAGCGCTTGGGCTAGATATCCAAGAGTACACTGTTTATGACGAGCAGCTTAGAAATTTTGTTGCGGGGCGAAGTCTCCCTGAAATGTCATCGAGAATGCAGTAATTTTGCCTGATTTCAATGCTATGTATTTCGAACGATGGACGGTTTTCGACTGATTTGGGGAGCTTTAGGTGAATTTTAGAGCGCCGCCACAAAATCTTGAGCGCTTGGGCTAGATACCCAAGAGCACACTGTTTATGATGAGCAGCTTAGAAATTTTGTGGCGGCGCAAAGTCTCCCTGAAATGTCATCGAGAATGCAGTAATTTTGCCTGATTCCAATGCTATGTATTTCGAACGATGGACGGTTTTCGACTGATTTTGGGAGCTTGGATTAATTTTTTGAGCGCCGCTACAAAATCTTGAGCGCTTGGGCTAGATACCCAAGAGCACACTGTTTATGACGAGCAGCTTAGAAATTTAGTGGCCGCGCAAAGTCTCCCTGAAATGTCATCGAGAGTGATGCAAAATGGCTCGAAACCCGTCCATTGTTCGAATTTCATTGTATTAAAATCATTCATAATAGCTCTTGTGCACGAGTATAGTGTCAGTGATTTATGTTGAGCCTTTTCGTGATGATTGCATTCCTCGTGCGTTGTATTGTGTTGTGTTGCATTGTATTGTATTGCATTGCATTGTATTGTATTGCATTGTGTTGCTTTGTATTGCATTGCATTGCATTGTATTGCATTGTATTGCATTGCACTGCTTTGTAATGCATTGTATTGCGTTGTATTGCATTTCATTGCATTGCGTTGCACTGCATTGTATTGTATTGCATTGTATAGGTATTTCATAGAGTTGTTGTTTGTCTGTCCATACAGAAGAGTCGCCTGAGTCGTCTTCAGAACGCCAGATGGCCGCCAACCGTGCGTTGTATTTTATTGTAATGTACTGTATTGTATAGTGTTGCATTATATTGCATTGTATTATATTTCATTGTATTGTATTGTATTGCATTGCATCACATTGTATACATATTGCATTGCATTGTTGTTTGTCGGTCCATCCAGAAGAGTCGCCTGAGTCGTCTTCAAAACGCCAAGATGGCCGCCAACCGTGCGTTCGTCCACAACAAGAAGAAGGTGGATGCTATTCTCAATGCCAGGGAAACCATGGCAACGAGGAATGGGGGAGTTGGGGGTGGGGTGGATGGGGATGGGGAGGATGGGGAGATGCTGCTGGTGGCTGACGATATCAACGATGTCGACCTCTTCCAACTGCAGCACCATCACCTGCTCGCATGCCTCGAAAGGACCACGGTGAGTGGAGTGGATGGGTTGATTGGTGGGTGGGTGGGTGGGTGAGTGGGTGGATGGGTGGATGGATGGAGGGAAATTGAGTGGATGGGTGGGTGGAGGGAAATTGGGTGAGTGGGTGGATGGGTGGGTGGATGGATAGAGGGAAATTGGGTGAGTGTGTGGTATGTGGATGGGTGAGTGGATGGATTATGAGTGGGTGGATGGGTGGGTGATGAGTGGGTGGATGGATGAGTGAGTGGGTGGATGGATGGATGGGTTGGTGGGTGCATGGATGAATGGGTGGAGGGAAATTGGGTGAGTGGGTGGATGGGTGGGTGGAGGGAAATTGGGTGAGTGGGTGGATGAATGGGTGGAGGGAAATTGGGTGAGTGGGTGGATGGGTGGGTGGAGGGAAATTGGGTGAGTGGGTGGTAGGTGGTTGCGTGGAATGGGTGAATTGGTAAGTATGATGTTGAATGGATTGATTGATGGATGGGTGGGCGGACGTATTGAGTTAATAAATATTCCATGAACTGTAAATATAATTCTAGAAGAATAATTTTATTTCCATTCTTTCTGTTTTCCTTCTTGAAGGATCGTAAGTTTCCGATTTCCGATTCCTCCTCCTCCTCTTCCGCTCCTCCTCCCATCGTTCCATCCGACCATTCACCTGTCGTATCCGACTGTCACGGTTCAACGGCGTTCACGTGCTGCGTTCACAGGTGTCCTTGGCACCGAAGATTACTCCAGGTGAGTATTTTTGGAACCCCGCTAATCACTGTGTTGTTACCTGTGTCCGACTTTTTTTAGCGTCATTTCAACAGAAATGCGATCTTGTGTGTATGGGTGTGAGTTTGTGTGTGTGTGTATATATATGTATGTATGTATGTGTGTGTGGGTGTGTGTGTGTGTGTGACACTGTGTGTGTGTGTGTGTGTGACACTGTGTGTGTGTGTGACACTGTGTGTGTGTGAATGTTTACTTGTTTTTGTTTCGTATTTTTTGTACTTTTTGTGTTTATTTATTCTTGTATATGTGGTTTCTGTATGCATGCATGTATTTTTGTTTCCTTGTGTGTTTAGGTGTTTGCGTGCATGTATTATTGTATATGGATGTGTAAATTCTGTATAAATCTAATCTGAATATGTGTATTGTGCAATTTGTTTTTCTATGTATGTACAATATTGAATATATATAATATTATATATGTCATATATATGTATATGCACATTTACGAATGTATGAATGCAAGGGTTATGTGTGTATCTATAAATGCATGTTTTATTCATGTTTATATATATAATTATTATGTATATATATATAATTATAATTGTATACATGCGATGTGTGTATATGCGCAAATGTGTTTATGAATTTGCGCACATATATAATTATAAAAATGCCGAGTAATTGTACCTGGGCCCTCTCAAGGATCTTTCAAGGGGGTTCATTATGTTCCTACTACTAATGATGATGACGACGACGATGATGATGATGATGATTACGGACGTCGCAGGTTTTTTCCTAATGAGATACAGCTCGTTTATCGTAGAGTCCTCGAAATATCTGCTAACTGGCATCATTTATGTTCACCTATGGATATCACCAGGGGCGGATCCGGGGGGCAATCCGACCATGTCCCCATTGGCGGAAACCTGGGGGGGACGAACGAAGGAAAGACGCGAGATTTTTTGACGGACGAATGGCTGAGTGTCGCAAAAAAGTTTCCATCTTTTGCCGGACAAAATTTCTGACGACCTTTTTTAAAAGTTGATGACCTTTTTTAGTCGTCTGGTCGAAAAGTCAAGAAAATTTCTATTTTCACCGCCAAAAAGTTGAGGACTTTTTTTATTCCTGACGCTCAACGATTGGGGGGGGGAATAGTATGGGCCGTCCCCCCCAACACCTCCATTGGGGGGACCGCCCACCCTAGATTCCCGCCCATGAACGTGGCTCCCCCATGAGGTTTCAGATGATCGTTGTAGGCATTGACTTCGAAAACGACAAATGGTACATGAAATGACTAAAAGAAAGCTATTTGGCAGAGAAATTTGGTATATTTTCAAGACATTTCGACCAAATGACTAAAACGAAGGTCATCAGTTTTTTCCCCAAAGACCAGCGAAAAATTTTCCGATCCAGCAGATTTGCATTTATAGGCGCTCATGAATAAGCTGGTGCCCTGCGCTTGAATTTATGTAAGCGAACTAAAAACATTTAAAATAAATCTCTGTTCCGTAGAACCACGACAACGGAATCGAGAAACCGGAAACGGAAACCGGTTCGCGGTCGGTTCGCCAGACACGTTCCAGTCTCAATGCAATCGTCACCGTCAACCGAACAACGCTCGTTCCAAACAGCACCAGATCCAATAACAAGTACCTCTCCTTGCCAACGGAAGAACAACATCACCATCATCATCATCCGCCATTTCTGGACGGCGGAACCGGAACCGGAAGCACGTCGTACACCGGAAATACGTCAGACGCTAACGCCAAGAGCGCAATAATTGAACAAAGGAATATCGTCTGAGAGAGCGTCGGCAGAAAAATTGTCGGCCGAAAAATTGTCGGCAAAAATTGTCGGAAAAATTGTCGGAGAGATATTTTCGGCAGAAATTGTCGGCAGAAATTGTCGGCAAAAGAATTGTCGGAAAGATATTGTCGGAAGAAGTTATTGTCCGGAGACGATTATTGCGCTTGAGGTGATTATTTTCCAGAAAGGGCTTTCAGTTCGAATTGCGCGAATTTTGTGTGTGTCGGAAATGGAAACTTTGCTTGAAAGCTTTGGAGGATGTAACTATCTATCTGTCTATCGTTTGCGATGTTGCTGTTGTTGGGAGGATTTTGAGTGTAACGTAGAATTGCGTGGAGATAAGCGTATAATAATTATTATGGATCTCATGGTGCTTTACCGTCTGGTTTTACCGTCTGGTTTTACCGTCTCGTTTTACCATCTGGTTTTACCGTCTTGTTTTACCGTTTGGTTTTACCGTCTTGTTTTACCGTCTTGTTTTACCGTCTTGTTTTACCGTCAGGTTTACCGTCAGGTTTACCATCTGGTTTTACCGTCTTGTTTTACCGTCAGGTTTACCGTCAGGTTTACCGTCTGGTTTGACCGTCAGGTTTTACAGTGTGGTTTTACCGTCAGGTTTTACCGTCTGGTTTTACCTTAGGATTTTACCATCTGGCTTTGTCGTCTTTCCGGTTTGACTTTGCCACCTGGTTTTACCGTCTGGTTTTGTCGTTGATTTTACCTTCTGTTTTACCATCAGATTTGACCGCCTGTTTTACCATCAGATTTTACCGCCTGTTTTACAGTCAGATTTTACCGCCTGTTTTACCATCAGATTTTACCTTCTGCTTTTACCATCAGATTTGACCGCCTGCTTTACCGTCTGATTTTGCCGTCTGGTTTTACCATCTGGTTTACCGTATTTTGTTATCTTTAGTTTACCGTTTGGTTTTACCGTCAGGCGTGCAATTGGCCGTTTTGTCGACTAAAGCGAGTTTTAGAGATTGAAGTTTAAACTGCATAACAAGTAGATGATTACCGATTTGCAAGAACTTTGTTGAAAGTTGTCAGTACTATTCCAAGTATAATAACCATGTAACGTCAAACAATGAGGATAATAATGCGATTGTCTGCGAACTTAACCACCGCGTTCAGTGATATAATTATACTACCGTAGAAGATATTCCAAGTTTAACCGGTGTGTGTCTATATAACACGAAGTCGCTGAGATGATATACTATCGGATATCTTGAAGATATACGGTCGGATATCATGACGGTACTGTCGGATGGATATCATGCTGATACTGTCGGATATCATGATGATACGGTGTCGGATATCATGGCGATACTGTCGGATATGAAGATATGCTATCAGATGTCATGACGATATGCTATCGGATATCATGACGAGACTGTCGGATATCATGACGATAATCTGTTGGATATCATGGCGATACTGTCGGATATCATGACGATAGTCTGTCGGATATCATGATACTATCAGATATCATGGCGATACTGTCGGATATCATTCGCGTGTTGTAACGTATTAGTTTAAGTTCAATGATCCAAGACTTTTTTGTGGTGGAGCTGTGTGGCAATATTGTTCAATGCTGCTTTACTGTTGAGTTGAAATCACGGGTCCGTGTCAATATCCGTGTATAATTAAGGGATATGAAGTTTTCCCATAGAAATTGGATAAACTGTTGAATACTGGGTTTTTTTCGCTTGATCTCGGCCGGGAGCGCCTCTGAGTTGATACCTTGAAGGGGCACTACATAAATTTTGATTGATTGACTCACTGATTGATTGACTGATTGATTGATTGATTGATTGACTGACTGATTGATTTATTGATTGGTTGATTGATTGACTGATTGATTGACTGACTGACTGATTGGTTGACTGACTGACTTACTTACTTACTTACTGATTGATTGATTGATTGATTAATTGATTGATTGATTGATTGATTGATTGATTGATTGATTGATTGATTGATTGATTGATTGATTGATTGATTGAGAAGAAAAGGTCATTAAATTTTTTTGAGAAGAATCTGTAGAATTAGACGTACTTGAAACCGTGCGATTTACCCATCAAAAAATTATTTTGAAATGGGTTGAATACGAATGCGAGTATTCAGTTAGATATACGTTGTAGGTGTAGCTGGATAATATTATTATGTGTGTTTGAAGTACTTTATAAAGGTTGTGGATGACAACGCATCTGATTTGTAAACATTGCGATCGTGAATCTTGCCGATAAAATTAAGAAGAAAATAATTGTCGATAAATTATATTGTGCACATTGTTTATTTTAGACATCATCTTGTGCAGTTGTTATTAAAAAGTCTCTGCCCATCAAAAGGCGATATACGTCAATAAGCTCTACCCACTAGAAGACCCTGTAGTGCCCATCAAAGGGGTCTATCAATCAAATGGTTCTATCAACCAAAAGACTCCACTATCAAAAGATACTTCTATCATAAGACGCTATACTATCAAAAGACTCTACTATCAAAAGACTGTTATCTTCAAGCTGTTCTACTCATCAGAAGGAAATATTTATCAGCGGCTGTATGTATACCCATCAAAAGTCTCTACCCATCAAAGTCTCTATACCCATCAAAAGTCTCTATCCATCAAAAGTTTCTGCCCATCAAAAGTCTCTATCCATCAAAAGTCTCTACCCATCAAAAGTTTCTACCCATCAAAAGTCTCTACCCATCAAACGTCTTTACACATCAAAAGTCTCTACCCATCAATTGCGAGTGAAGGACTTGTCCAAGGTCCCTACGAAGCGGCTTGAGGTGGATTCTAACCTGCAACCTTTCGTTTACAATGTGTTCAGCTTACAGTCGCTTGGTAAAGGAATGCCTGGTAATGACTGACTTGAGGCAGAATTCGATTGGTGAAGGGAAGGAGGGGAAGTTTAGGAAGCAGGGAGAGATAGAGATAAAGAGGAGGCATAGAGGGGAAAGGAGGAACAGAGAAAAGGATGGACAGAGAAAATTGTTGGCAGGAACAGGAGGGACAGAGATGGAGGGGCAGAGATGGAGGGACAGATATGAGGAGAGACAAGGGAACGGTTGACAGATTGAACGAATGAATGACATTATGAATGAAGTTACACAGGGAGGAGGGATAGACAAAATGGGCAGTTGGAACTTGGAAGGACGAAAGGAATTATAGCGACAGAGGGAAAAGTGATGCAGGGAAGGAGACAGAAGACGAAAGGTGCAGATGGAAAGATGGTAGGCGAGAAGAGAAGAGAGGGACGGACAGAGGGAGGGACAGAGAGAAGGAGGGACATAGTGATAGGACACAACGAGGCCGAGACAACGAGAAAGATGGACAGACAGAATGATATCTGGAGGACAAACGTAAACAGAGACAGCGGGACGGAAGGAGAAAGATTCAGAAGAAAGGAAGGAAGGACAGAGGGGTGGATGTATGGAGTGAGCAAGGGCAGAGGGATCGACGGTAGAGTGTGGATGGATGGAGGGAGGTGAGAATGGAGGGACGGATGGACGGAGGGACAGAGAGAAGGAGGGACATAGTGATAGGAAACAACGAGGCCAATACAAAGATGGAAAGACGTAATGATATCAGGAGGACAAATGTAAACAGAGACAGTGGGACGGAAGGAGTGAGATTCGGAAGAAAGGACAGAGTGAGGGGTGGATGGATGGAGGGAGGGAGGTGAGTGGGTGGGTGAGAGGGAGGGACGGGTAGACGTCTGACTGACAGATTCCATTATCGTCTACGGATCGTCTTTCGGTCTCTGGGGACTCGAGACCATCTCCGTGACTTACTCACTCACTCGAACGCGTACATAATATTATTGTATAGATTGATGTCGTTTGCATGGATGAAACGGCGCTATAGAAGTTGTCACTTTTGGCTAGATAATAACTGATGTATTATTATACTGATTCATTGTAAACAGGGTACACCATGCGCTTTTTCAAACAAACGAGTCATATAACCTGTCGCGTCCTATTGTGGTGTATTGTATTGCATATAATAAACCATATATAAAGCACTTCTCTCGTCTAAAGCATTTCAGAGGTGCTCCCAGTGCGATCGATTGTGAGAGAATTGGTCAGATTTAGGGCGAGAGAAAGATGAGGAAATACTACCAGAGAGAAAGGCAGAGATCCATTGTGAGAATTATGAAAAAGTAACTTGGGGTTGGACCATTATCCACTTGGAATCGGGGTGTAAATAATAAACAGACTTTACTATGGGGCTCTAAGAAAGACTGGGGGTTTCAACCCCCAACACCCCGGGAAATTCTCACCCTGAGGGACCTATGCATCTGGATTGATACCTGGCAGCCCTGACGCGGAAAACAAAGAGGTCAAGCCGATCAGAGGATCCAAGAGTACGCAGCGATGTGGGGCGCGGTGGTCTAGTGGTGGCGTTGTTGCCTTGGAGCCGGAAGGTTCGAGGTTCGAATTCACCTCGCCGCGTAAGAACCTTGGGCAAGTCCTTCACTCACAATTGTTCAGCGCTTCGGCGTGAAACTCCGATGCAGTGTCCGCTCTACACTCGGGAGCGCCTCTGAGTGGAGAGAGTTTGAAGGGGCACTATAACAAGTGCACATACAAACAAACAAAGAGATAGGACGAAGCGTGAGACCTATAGTGGGGCGCGGTGGTGTAGTGCGTAGATCTATGTTCGCTGTCTTGCAGCCGGAGAGTTACAGTTTCGTATGCACCTCAAGCCGTCGCGTAGGGACCCTGAGCAAGTCCTTCACTCGCAATTGCTCGGCGTTCTGGCGTGAAACTCGGATGCGGTGTTCGCGCTGTAGTCGGGAGCGCTTCTGAGTAGTTGTCTTGAATGGGCGCTATAGCAAGTGCACATACATACATACCTATAGTAACGTCGCCACTGGATCAATTCACTGAAAATAAGGGTGACCCAGGCTACATACATTACATACAGTGATGATAAATATTAACACGTTTCATTTTCATTTGCATCAATGGTTGGTCGCTTTGAGTGAGGCTGTATTAAACTCGTTAACTAACTTGTTATTTAATTTAGGTGTGTTGTGGCTGCTTCTTGTTGCATTCGCTAGATGGTGCATGTGTACCAGGGCTCACCTGACTACTGCTGGTTCATTCGCTAGTATACAAGGTTCAAAAACTATTCGCTAGAGGCGCTAGGTCTTCATTCCACGTCGAGGGTCTTACCACCGATATATCGAATTCTCTCATTGATTATATTAGGCAATTAAAGGTAAGTCATGTGAATTTATATATATATATATATATATAAATATGTATATACAATACATGTATATATATATATATAAATTTCTCTCTTTATATATATTTAAGTATATGGAAGTTTATATGAATTGCCTTTAATTTCCTAATAAATGCGCTGCTTAATTGCGTCAAAGACAGGTGCATGATCCAATTAGTCCAAAGCGGCGATAGCCTACCTTTACAGTGCCATGGCGGGTTGTGATTGTTTAAAGTAGTACGCTGTTGTTCTTCGGGTAGCACAGTTCGCCGTTTTGTACAACTATGTACGTGCTCTCTACTGTCGTATGATTAAGCTTATACCAGTCTCAAAATAGCCTCTAATGCCGCTCGATGTACAAGTGTATTGTTAGTGGTTTGATATAAAGGAGAAATGCTCTTTAGAGCTAATGACAATAATATTTAAGAAAGAAGAACCTGGAATGACATTATAAAGTTTTCAGCGTCTTTTGACCTATCGCAGTACAAGTGAGTAGCAGTTTCGTTTTCAGTTATACATGTAGTGGAATAATTATACATGTACATGTAGTCTACCTTCATTGGCAGTGGCAACTAATGGCAATTTAGAAGACAACAACCTGGAATGACATTCTGAGGTTTCGCGGGATTGTGACCTACATGAATACCGTCATGTTTATCGTAGTACGAATGAACAGCAGGTGCGTGTTTCCAGGCGCTTCTATCCCTCCTAAGCAGCCGGGCGCAATACATATTCTTCCCCCCCCCCTTATTGGGTCGACCTACACTCCCGTCAATATTTAATCTTGTCTC
This sequence comes from Lumbricus rubellus, assembly GCA_945859605.1. Taxonomy (NCBI): domain Eukaryota; kingdom Metazoa; phylum Annelida; class Clitellata; order Crassiclitellata; family Lumbricidae; genus Lumbricus; species Lumbricus rubellus. The sequence goes on along the minus strand of CAMAOG010000087.1, from coordinate 11,773 downwards.
CTAACTATAGGGAATGAAGGTTTCTGGGGGATAGACAAACAAGCATCCAGCAGACGATCACCGAAACACGTAGCGCCAAGACAGAGAGGGGTTTTGGGTGTGATATGCGTCCCTCCCCCCCCCATTAAATTTTTTGCAATTTCCGCATTGCAATTTCCACAATACAATAAAATACAATGTGGGTCTACATAATAATGATGTTGTTTTTCTAAGTGTTCAAGGAACAAAATATTTTGAAATTTGACAGTCTGAAATTTGAAAGATAACACTGGAGATAAGCCATTTAGTTCAGTGTTTAATCAGTGTGTTACCTATAGTCACACTGCTTTGAGGAATTGAGGTTTTGGGGAGGGGCAAATGGCTGTTTTGGGCGAATGGAAACCGCTCAGACAGAAATTTTCTGACAACATTTTTTAGTCTTTCGCCTAATTTTCCTTCTTGAAACATACATTTACTTCCCCAAAATGCTTATTTTTAGTGGGCCTATAATACTTCGATGCCTTGCAGTCAAATTCTTCTACTGACGGGATAACTGCACTCGTACAAACCTGTAAAATTTATATAGGAAGGGGGTCAATGTTGCATTATATACTTTTTATGGAGGGGGAAATTATTCTATATACATGTTCACAGCACCTATCGAATTTTCTGGAAAATATTCATTCCTGGGGAACTCCCTCCCAGAGATGTCTAGATTAAACACTGCATTTAGTTGTACAAATATAGTTTTTGTACAAGTATTAACATTAAATCAAATCATTATAATATGATTGTATCTTTTATTAAAATAGTAGGCCCCAAATAATATTATTATAATTAGGTGATAGTAAATTTTATCGTGGTGTATTACAACAGTTCATGTGATGAAATAATGTAGATAGTAATACTATTATAACTATAATAACTAATACAATGTTGAAAAATGTTTATGGGGGGAAGTAATTTCTGGGGGAAACTTCTTCCTAGAGATGACTAGATTAGACACTGCCTCCATGGCCGGCTTTCCCCCCTATCGACGTGAGTTTTGGTTTTCTTCTGTTCCCCCCCCTGTTTTTCAAGTCGCGCCCGCCTATACATGGGATAGAAGCCCCTGCGTGTTTCATTAGGGGAATAGTCTAAATTTACTGGCAATTAATGGAAATTTGAAAGACAGCAACTTGGATGACATTATACATTATAAGGTAGTACGAGGGAGTAGAAAGTGCGTGTTCCATTAGGGAATAGTCTACCTTTATTGGTACTGGCAACTAATGGAAATTTAAAAGACAGCAACTTGGACTGACATTATAAGGTTTTCAGCGGATTGTAGCCTATCGTATAGTACGAGCGAATAGCAGGTGCGTGTTCAGTTATAGAGGAATAGTCTACCTTTATTGGAGTTGCGTGATAGGTTAAAGTAGTTTGTTGTTTAGGTATAATGTAGGACCTTGCTGGTGTTTTTGGTTTTAATCTTGTTTTCTTGTTGTTTTGAGTTTCGGATATTCTTGATTGGTTTGGATTAAGTACTTATGTGGCTTCTGTCTACTTTTGCTGCGTCAAGGATGTCTGGGTTGGTAGGTTGTTCTATCTATAAAATTTGAAAAATATACGCCATTAGTGTCACCAAGGTCACCATGGTTTTCTTTTATAGGTTCCAGCATCGCACGATCGCACATACGCACACGTACATACACTAGCACTAACACACACACACACACACACACACACACACACACACACACACACACACACACACACACACACACACACACACACAAGCACGCGCGCGCGCACACACGCGCACACACATTCGTACACACACGCACACACGCACACATACACACGCACACATACACATGCACTTGGAGAAGTTTAGAGCCCTCTTGTGTCTATGTGCTGGCGCCTATGGTTCGGTGGTTTATGTTCAAAATTCCTTAGATTGGTTTGTTTATCGTTTTGGATGCATGTGTTTCGCCGAGAATGGCACCAAATGAATTCCTGTGGATATATATATATATATACATATATACATATATATACATATATATATATACATATATACATATATACATATATATACATATACATACATATAAATACACATATATATATAATATATATATATACACATATATATAATATACATATAATATATATTATATATATATGTACACGGTGATTCATAAAAAAACGTTACCCTACATAAGTCAGCATAACTCATGTCAATGACCATCAAATTTAATGAAATTTCAGAATAACGAAGCTTGGTGATCTAGCCAAGTGCTATATAAATTATTTCACATTCAGAGCTACAATGACGTATCGCGGATGACGAAACTAATGACGTCACGATAATCTCGAGAAACAAGCAAGATTCCAACGTTTCTGATGTTGTATCATGCAAACCTGGTCAATTTCATCTGGTTAAATTTGACAACTGACATGAAATTTAATTTTTCTCTCAAATTGTTTACTGTGACATCATCCAGTAACAATCAGAATGTTCTCAATCACGTATCTGCCGGTACACAGAAGAGGGGCGTTTTGTGGAATCGACCAACTTTCAGCAAATCCCTTACGGCATCGGTCGGGTCTCTGCACTTTGTCGTACGAACATAACCATTTCACCGAAACAGATGTTGAGGTCAATGGACAATATTGCAGAGATGTTTCACTAATACAAGGTCCTTTGCCAGACATTCGTGACATTATGAAGTAAGTTTATTTCATCGTCCATCATAATAGCGCTCGTGCGCACAGAGCTCGAGAGACCGTTGCGCAATGGAAACTGAAACTCCTGATTTCATCCCGTCTACTTTGTGGCCACCCAATAGTCTTGATTCCAATCCAGTAGACTATAAGATATAGAGTGTCATGCAAGAAAATGTCTACAGAATTCGAATATGTAATGTCAAACGGGTTGTCTCGTCGAACTGTGGAGGCATTGGACACAATCGTGAGCGCATCATTGATGAATCAGCCAAGAAATGGCGTACGCGTCTTCGCGCATGCGTATCTGCAAAAGGGGTAGTTTTGAAAATAAATTTCAACTTCCATAATGTTCAGAAATGAATCCTCTATCTTCACCTAAAATTTCGTTGACATAACCCGATGTTTGGCGGAGTTACAGTAAAATATGTAGGGTAACGTTTTTTTATGAATCACCGTGTATATATAAGGCGATTGACGTATTATAGAGAGAACGAGAACTGGTCTAATATTGAAAGTCACCCTGTTTTATTCCTCTCTTCCTGCTCTTTCTTTCTCCTCCTCTCTCTGTCTCTCGTTCTCAGTTTATTTGTCTCTGTCTATGTTTATGTCTCTTGTGTCTGTATGTCTGTCTGTCTATGTCTCTGTCTCTGCATGTCCGTATTTCTGTGTGTTTGTCTGTCTGTCTCTTTCTCTATCAGCCTCTCTTTCTGTCTGTCTCTACACCCTTCCAGGAAGCGAGTCATAGATGGAAGCTCAGGATATTTTCCTCCTTCTATCCTCTCTCACGATCTGTCTGTCTGCATGTCTGTCTCCTCACTCTCTCCGCCTTTCGTCTCCCTACTTAACTGTTTCTCCTCATCCTTTCCTCTATGCAGGCTTCTGCCGCCTCCTTTTCCTCTTTCCAATGTCTCTGTCTGTCTGTCTAGCTGTCTGTCTGCCTGCTTGCCTCACTTCTGTCTTTGTGTCTGTCCTTATGTCTATGTCTCTCTGTCTCTGTCTCTCTGTCTCTCTATGTCTGTCTCTGTCTCTCTGCCTCTATCGAACCCCTATCTCCATCAACTCTTTTTGTTTTTATCCTCTTTCCACCCCTTCTCCCTCTCTTCCTCCATCTCTCTCTTCCTCCATCCTCCTCTTTCCATCTCCAACCATCCTCCGTCCATCCTAATCCTTCCCTTGAGCCGAATCGTGAAATCGCCGCAACCGTGACCAGCAAACCGTATCGAACGATATCAAAACAGAGCCATACGCTGGCGCCTTGTTCGCATAAATCCCTGCCCCATCTCGACCCTTAGCGGCCCCCCTTCCCTCCCTCCCTTCCTTCGCGGTCGTCTTCCCTTCCAACTCGGGTCCAGGCATCCGGAACCGGATCGAGGATCAAGGGAAAGTCCCGTGGGTTTTTCCCGATTCGTTGGAAGGACGGGAAGAGGAACGATGAACTCCTGACAGCGATGGGAGATGATGCCCCCCTCTCCCCCGAATCGATGAGAGATAACTGGCACCCCAGGCTCTGCGGTTGTCATGGATGGATGAACCGGGGATGATGGGGCAGTGGAGTAGGGAGAGAGGCATAACTGGCGATGACTTGGATGGATTTGGAAGGGGTGGGTTTAGTGGAAGAGGTATGGGGTAGACTGGTGTGTAGTGGTCTGAGTAGGGTAGAATGGGGCAAGTTCAGTACGGTGGAAAAAATCGAACAGAGTGTGATCAATCAATCAATCAATCAATCGATCAATCAATCAATTGATCGATCAATCGATCAATCAATCGATCAATCAATCATAATCAGGTTTGTATTGTGCTCAGTTTTTAAATTAATTTTGCATGTAAAGACAAACTTTGCAATTCCTGACAATTGGTTCCGTTAGCGCTATTATAACACAAAAATTTAATCCTAAATGCATATTATGCATTAAGGACTAAATTTTTAAAACATAGAACAGAGCATAATATTACAGAATATAGAATAGCATAGATCATATGCATGTAAAATATGAAATAGAAACAGAGTAAAGAATAGTGTACAGAAAAGAGACAAGTCAAGTAGTCGTAATAATTATTATAGGCAATTTTTCATTTGGTCATATTGTAGGCGTTTAGTCATTTAGGCATTTAGTCATTTTTAGATATTTAGCAGTCTATACATACATATAGTTGTCATTTAGTCGTTTAGTCAATTAGGCATTTGGTTATTTAGACCGTTTAGACCATTCAGACGATTTAGTCATTTAATCTTTAGTCATTTTTACATTTTATCCGTTTAAACATTATAGTCATCATTTAGTCGCCGTTGTCATTCTTTTCGCCGCTGTCATTCTTGTGTGCAACGAATTATCAAAGGACAACGAACATCAACCGTTGTCCCATACCACTCAACAAACAAACAATCCTACGATCTGCTTACTTACTAACGATCGCAGCGTGTGGGTGGGGATGATATCCCCCTCTCTCTCTCTCGAGGGAACATCCATAAATTCCACGGCAACGACGTCGGGTCAGTATCCGGTCAAGCGTGACCGCTTTATCGGTCGACCGCATCTCGATGTCTCATTAGAGTCCAGTCTGCTGACCAGCGATGACCACTCGACCACTGACCAATCGGACGGTCAATATTGGGTGGGGGGTTGGGGTGGGAGGCAATGGTCATTACGGGGGCGTTTACAGGGGTTATGCCAGCCAGCGTAGCTTGACGGAATCATCATTCGTCCGAAGTTATTTTCCCCATCCCATCACAGACATGCGGTGGAATAGAGCGAAATCCCAGACCTGTAATAAATAGAGCGTCGACGCGATGATGGTCGGATGGGCGGTAAAACGGAACGTTAGCAGGTACGAGACGCGCTGCAACGATAAAGGCGGAAGATGGGATGGAAGATGGGATGGTATGGAAGGAACCCTGGTGGAGTAATAATTTTCTGTTTGGCAATAAACGAAACAGTGGTTTGACGTAAATTAGATTATTTGCATGTATGCAACTATGTCTGCATACATGCATGCATACAAACATATACATATATACAAACATGCATGCATGCATGCATAGTTGCATATAGTCTATGCATACATGCGCACATGAAAAACATGCATTCATATAAACGTGCACGCATGCGCGCAGGTAGGTATGTGTGTATGTACGACGTTGTACGTACGTACGCACGAACGTATGTTAATTATTATGTGAGTATGTGTCTGAGTTTCTATTCGTCTATTCGTGCATGTCTTTATGCATACATACGTGCATGCGCACATCAATACCCGCGCATATACATGCATGCATACAATTAAAGGCTACACAGTGGCTAGTAATTACGGAAGCCTCACCCCCCTATCCTTCCCCCTTTCCAAAAAACGACAACGAGCAACTGTTATCACGATATAAGACGACCACGTTGTCGTTGTCAATGATGATGATGATGTCGACGACGACTATGATGTTCTTCCCACCCTCCCGCCGACCAATCAGATGCCCTCTCGGAGTCACGTGACCTGACTTGGAAGACCTCTGTAATTCGGTTCGTGATGATGACCACGAGAGACCAATTACAATGTATACGGTTGTCATTGTCGTTCGTTTCATACATAGGCACATACATGTATACGCATACAAATTCATATTACAAGAATATAATATTATACACGGACGTTAATATGTATGACTATAAATTATGATATCTCTATGTATTATACATGTACGTTCATTTCAGTATGCTCGTCGTAACTAGTCTACAGTGTGTGTCTGTTTGTCTGTCTGTCTCTCTGTCTCTGTGTATGTCTCTATTTCTGTCTGTCTCTGTTTTTCTGTCTTTTTCTATGCCTCTATTTCTATCTGTGCCTGTCACTGTTTGTCTGTCTGTGTCTCCGTCTGTATCTATCTCTGTCCTTGTCTCCATTTCTGTTTGTGTCTGTTACTGTCTGTCTGTGTCTCTGTCTGTCTGTGTCTGTGTCTATCTCTGTCTCTGTCTCTGTCTCTGGCTATCTCTGTCTCTGTCTATCTCTGTCTGTCTGTCTCTGTCAGGGTGTGTTTATCTATCTCTGTCTATCTCTGTCTTTGTATGTTTCTGTGTCTGTCTTCTGTCTGTCTGTTTCTGTCTATGTCTGTATTTCTCTGTGTCTGTCTGTCTGTATGTCTGTCTGTCTGTCTGTCTCTGTCTCTCTTTCAATGTCAAATGTGCATTAATATAATTATATGCGTATAAAAACATAAATGTGCAAAAATGTACTTTCGACTATAATTAAGTCTTTAATGGAACATAGGCACACGCATAAAAATCAATGCATCGGAATATCACGTACGCATAATTACGCACATATCTGTAATTATATGTATGCTTTTGTGTAGACTAATGCTGATTGCATTTGCAATTATTTATGTAGCAAACATGAAAGTACGAAACAAATTAGAGCCGCTCTCTGCTCGTGCTGTGGTAGATAATTGTGATGCCATTACTGTTTTAAGTGATACATAATTTGTATGAAACTCGCATTGGTGTATATTTTATAATCGTATGATACATCTATGTTAATATCGAGGAACACACAGTCACACACAGTCACACACACACACTCACTCACACACTCACTCACGCACTCAATTGCAAGTCACAATCAATGCAATGTCTTGCATCAACTTAAATATGCATGCATTGTAGAGTGTTTTTACATAGACTGGGTTTTTCCTTGATCTCGTCCGGGAGCGCCTCTGAGTAGGTACGTTGAAGGGGCGCTATATAAATTTTGATTGATTGATTGAATGATTGATTGATTGAGATAAACAGCCTTTTTAATAGCGCACTGAAAATGACATTAATTTTGTTGTTTCTTAAATTCATAGGATGAAATCCGGAGAGTGTGAGAAAAACCCAAAATCATGGAATGAATTATCTTGGATAATTTTGTAAACTAATAGCCTTCGCAGTAGTCACCCTCTTCCTCAAACTTATACACCAGAAAGAATTGGATTGCCAACGTAACGCTTTGGAGGGGAAGGAAGAATGGACCTTTGGCTTTGCGGCAACACTCCAGGTCGTATGCGGCGAATCGGCGACCCATCGGTCATGGACTCTAACCCCTGGGTGCGGATGATCGGTACAGGTGTCTGAAAGGAACAACCTGGTAAGAGGCTAGCATTACAACCCTAGCAATAGCAGTAACAGTAGCAATAAATGTATGAGGTGGCATTGAGGTCTATAGTACAGTAGCAGATCCCTTGGTGTAATTGATTGTTTCTGGTATTGCACTTACCTTGGGTACAATTAATGACTATTATTATTCTAATCATTATTGTTGTTACTTGTTATTGCTACTGTTATTGTTTTGTTATTGATGTTATTGTTATGGTTACTATTATCGTTATTGTTATTTTTTATCGCTGTTATTTTTATTGTTGCTATTTGTTGTCATTTTTTGCTATTACTGTTGCTGCTTAACTGCTATAGTGCTGTTGCTGCTACTATTCCTACTACTGCCTCTACTCTTCCTGCTATGACAACAATTACCTATTACTATGACTTCTGCATAAGAAAGAGCATTCCATTGTATTTAACCCACAGCAATTATGCATTTTGTGCAAACATAGATACAATGTAAGGTTGAGCCATGAGAGGAAAATTATTTCTCCATGGAGATTATAATAATTATTATTTAGCCGACAGTTGGACAACGGAATCTCGCGGCTCTTACTATACTTTAGGAAAATTAATGTTCTGCAAGAGTGATGAGAAATGTTGATGTTTATATGAACACTGGTTATAGCGCCCCAGATATCCAGATTTCCAGATTTCTACTCAGAGGCGCTTTCGACTACAGCGCGGAAACTGCATCGGAGTTTCACACCGAAGCGCTGAGCAATTGCGAGTAAAGGACTTGCTCAAGGTCCTTACGCGGCGACTTGAGGTGGATTCAAACCTGGAACCCTCGGGCTCCAAGGCACCAAACCCACCACTACACCACCACGCCCCACATATACTACACTTTGACCTGTTAAGAGCCTGCTTTGTGCTGTGATGGAGGAAGCAGTGGTGTTCTTTTGTCCGTGTAACGTTTGACGGCATTAGCCCAAGATCAATCCACAAAGAACCTTGGCATTAGCCTACATTCTCGAATGATGACTTGGGTGACGCATCCACTTCAAGGAGAGTGCATGATGTGGCGGCGGTGACCTCTATTTTTAATTTAGGATTCTGTCAAGACGTTCGATGAGGTTATAGGCCGCGTCCGATGACATATGGTGCGAAATCTGCGTTGGACTGTCGTTGTCGTTGTGTGTGTGCGTGTGTGTGTGTGTGTGTGTGTGTGTGTGTCTGTGTCTGTGAGTGTTGAGGTGTGTGTGTGTGTGTCCCAGTGTGTGTGTGTGTGAGTGCGTCTGTGTGTGTCTGTGCCTGTGAGTGTTGAGGTGTGTGTGTGTCCCAGTGTGTGTGTGTGTGTGTGTGTGTGTGTAGTGTGTGTGTGTGCGCGCTATTTCCATTACGTATACGTTTGTGTATTTCTTTGTCTGTCTGCCTGTGTGTCTGGCTGTCTGTCCGTTTGAATGTATGTCTGTGGTGGCTACTTACCTCTCTACGTGCTTCTCTCTTTATCTGTTTCATTGTAGGCCTATCTGTGTCCCTGTGCCTCTGTGTGTATGTCTGGCTTTCAATGCCTCCCTCCACTGCCTCCAGATTATGCCTATGTATTGACTGTGGTCTGTATTTACATTTAAATTCTCGGATCGCTTTGTATTGTTTTTCTCTGCCTGTCTGTCTGCTTGTCTGTCTGTCTGTCTGTCTGTCTGTCCGTCTGTCCGTCTGTCCGTCTGTCCGTCTGTCCGTCTGTCCGTCTGTCTGCCTGTCTGTCTATTTGTTTTCTGTCTGCCTGTCTGCTTGGCTGTCCGTCTTTTTCTGCCTGTCTGTCTGTCTGTCCGTCTTCTTGTCTGTCCGTCTGCCTGTCTGTCTGTCTGCCTGCCTAGCAATAACCGTCCCTACTGTTATCGGTGCAATCTTACGGGATCATGAACTCAATTGGTGAGTGGGCGATAAAACCCCCTTTACGGTCAAACCTCGTCTCTATCGCTTGCTTCTCGCACCCTCCGCCAGAGGTTGCCCCAAGTCGACAAATTGACAACCCTCCCATCCCGTTCGCACCCCTAACTTCTCCAGGGACCCATCACTCTGTTCCGACCGTCAAAATTGCTGCCTTTACAAATCGCCGCACATACAATAACCAATTCTTGTCGATATGGGCGAACTTGTGTGTGTGTGTGTGTGTGTGTGTGTGTGTGTGTGTGTGTGTGTGTGTGTGTACGTTTGTTTGTGCACTTGTTATAGCGCTCCTTCAAGATTTCTATTTCAGAAGCACTCCCGATTACTGTGCGGTTCTATTCAGAAGCGGTCCTGACGTATACAGCGCGGACACGTTTGCAAATGTGAGTAAATAGGTAAGTAAATACGCAGGCATGAATTGCAACTGAATGACATATGTTAACCCGCTTGGAGCGCCTCTGAGTAGGTACGTTGAAGAGGCGCTGTATAAATTTTGATTGATTGATTGACAACGAAAACTAGAAAATTAAGTTTCGTCACAAAACTGAGGGGGCATGGTAATATCGGGAGTGTTTGTTCGGTGTGAAATGTATAATTTTATTGTATAAGCTTACAAGCATTATTTTTCTTTAACTGCTCTCCCAAAAAATTTCTACCTATACGCGGCGGCTTATGGTGAATTCGAACCCGCAACCTTCCGGCTCTAAGGCACAGAACATACCCCCACACCACCGCCTACCATAATATTTTTATAATTATATATATATTATATATAATTATCTATATTATATCGTATGTACATAATATTATGTGATTGTGTATGTCTCTATGTCTGCTTGTATGAGTCACCGAATTCATATTATAGCGCCTTTATTTGACCTATGCACAACGTTCAGACAAGCTCTAACATAATATGCGTCTGTCCGTTTCTGTAATTTCCTCGAATAATATACGTATAAATTATACGTCAATAATAAATACGTCCTTGCCATCACCAGAGTCATTACGGCGACCGCGGCTTTCCATCCAATATCGGTCGCCAGCGCATGCGCACCGCCGACGCGACTTCGGGAGCGAGGGCGCGCTACCGAGGCTATGGGGCACCGCAATTGTCATAATACGCCTTCGCGATATTGGATGTCGGAGTGATTTAGGTCGCGTGACCTGTATGCTGCTTCGTGAACTGTGCTCTGTAATTACGCCGACCGGGAAGATTAATTCTGCCAGAAATGGGGATTTACACGATAGAAAACATGTTTTGCAGCCGTGTTTTTTTGTTTGACTTGCGACTGGAAATGGGAGGGATGCTGTGGGTCGTATCGGTTGGGTTTTTAAATGCATGTGTAGGCCTACATGCGACCCTAAGGCGCCGAATATATTGATATGTTGGTAGAAAATTGTGGTGATTAGAGCGATGGTGATGATGATGGTGGTGGTGATGGTGGTGATGATGATGATGATGATGATGATGATGATGATGATGATGATGATGATATTGACGATGACGACGGCGGCGGCAGCGGCAGCGACAGCGACGACAATCACGATGATGATGATTATGGTGGTGGTGGTGATGGTGATGGTGCGATGGCGATATTGACAAAGATGGTGTCGATGGTCACGATGATAATGCTGGTGTTGTTGATGGTGATGATGACGACGACTACGATGACTACGATGACGATGATGATGATGATGATGATGGAGAAGAAACACGAAGGAGAACGCGAAGAAGATGGAGGAGAAGAAGATTGGAATGAAAATGCATAAGAAAAAAGATAATGATGATGACGACGACGACGATGATGATGATGGTATCGACAACTACAACAACAACAACAACGACGACGACATTCCTATAGCAGATTTTCCTATTTATTTAAACAGTAGGATAAATGTCAAGGACGCCGCCATCTTGGGTCACGTGCGAGGGCACGACGCCATCTTGCTGCGTCACGTTCAATCTTTCGTCGGCTGAATTCATTTTGTTGCGTAAAGACCGGAGCACAGAAATGGCGCTGGTTGGCCGGTCCAGACGACGAGACAAATACAATTTAACGTGCTCCATA
>CAMAOG010000086.1:12500-34713 GCA_945859605.1 Lumbricus rubellus | reverse complement strand
TTTCGTCGTCGGAAGCGATCACAGCAGGCAATGACGCCTGCGTGAATTGTCAGAGCAGATTCGCGGTGGTCAGGAATCGAACCGGCGTCGTCAAGCAGTACGGAACGTCGTATCAGCTTCTGCAGCGCCAGGAATCGGACCGTCGTCGTAGAGCAAGACGGGACGTCGTCTCCGCCTCTGTAGCACCCGGAGTAGAACCGTCGTCGTAGCAGCTTCGTCCGTCAGCTAGGTTGCGGTAGTCGGAGGCCGCACCTCAGTCCCGTGAAGGAATACCCGAAGAGGCCGAGTTCAAAGCTCGAGGCTCAGGTTCAGGCTTTACTCCCTTCACAATAGTATCACTCAACAAACGTTTTACCGTCCGTCAAGCCAGATCATTTAGCCTGACTACTACGCGGTTTAGGCGTTCTTCACCAGGCCATTCGTCTGCGTGGAAGCACGGCAGAACCTCTCCTTATATACACTGCAAGCGTAGGCCGGGCAGGAGCTTAGCCTAGCAATGGCTGGCCTAAGGGGGCGGCAATGTCTGAGCCAGCAATGGCTGAGCCGGCAATGGCTGGCCTAAGGGGGCGGCAATGTCTGAGCCAGCAATGGCTGAGCCGGCAATGGCTGGCCTAAGGGGCGGCAATGTCTGAGCTAGCAATGGCTGAGCCGGCAATGGCCGAGTCAGCAATGGCTGACCTAAGGGGGCGGCAATGGCTGAGCTAGCAATGGCTGAGCCGGCAATGGCTGGCCTAAGGGGGCGGCAATGGCTGAGCTAGCAATGGCTGAGCCGGCAATGGCCGAGTCAGCAATGGCTGGCCTAAGGGGGCGGCAATGGCTGAGCTAGCAATGGCTGAGCTAGCAATGGCCGAGTCAGCAATGGCTGAGTCAGCAATGGCTGAGTCAGCAATGGCTGACCAACAGGCAGAGACAAGCAGACGGACAGGCAAGCAGACAGCAGCAGCAGCAAGCAAGCAACAGCAGCAGCAAGCAAACAGCCCGTAGCAATATTTCAACACCCCCCCCTAACGAAAAATACCTCGGTCTCCGAGGAGCAACACCGGGGAAGGGGAGAGCAATGCCATTAATAAACGATACATGAAATGCTTAAACTTGGCAAACGAAACAAGTAAAAACGTACATTTACGTAGCGCATATTAATGTACTTTGCGCCACGTAAACAAATAATACCCGTCAACGGTGAATTATTAATTAACAGACAGCTGTGGTCCCATAAGGATAGACCACAGAACGGCACCGGACGTTACGGATATCAAATAATGACAACAATATCAATATGTGCAATGTACAAAATGGGCCTACATCTAACATTTTGAGGTAAACGGCAGCGTAACAGAAAAATACCGTATTGCCCTCACAAATCCTGACAATCAGGTCCCAGACCCACCTGAACAAATAAATCAGAGAGTATTATCGTTCGGTCAATAGAAGTCGCGAATCGAACCAACCGACATTGACAATAATCACAATAATAAATCAGACAAGCGACATAAACTCAGACTGCGTGATCAAAATTAAACAGAAAAATACCGTACTGGTTTCACAAACCCGGACAATTAAGTCCAAGTACGCATGAACAAATTAAACAGCAAACGCCACGACGTGTACTATACATTCAGTGAAAAAAATAATTCCGACTAAACAAGATCACAGACGATTTATCAAAACAAAACAGAAAATACCCGATTGGGTTTCGCAAACCCGGACAATTAAGTCCATCAATTTAATTGTGCCACATAGTGGTCCACAATGAGCGATCATGCCCCCTCTTTTTTTTCTCTCTTTTTTTTTTTTTTTTTTTTTTTTTTTTTTTTTATCGCCCCTTTTTTTTTCTTTTTTTTTTTTTTTTTTTTTTTTTTTTTTTTCGTCTTTTTTTTTTTTTTTTTTAATTTTTTTTTTCTGTTTCGGGTACGAAATGCGAGGTGCGCATAACCCCCTTCTTTTTTTTTTTTTTTTTTTTTTTTTTTTTGGTTGTAGCAGCGATGTCCATGATTGCGAGAAGTTATGCAAAACAATCAGTCAAAAATAAAAATGATAGCCAGGCACGGCTGAAAATAAAAAAAACAGAGGCCAGGCACGGCTTGTAATTATAACTAAAGCCAAACACGGCTTACAAGAATGTCGTCTCGACACCTCGCCTATCCATCGATCCAGATGACGTTGGCTGGGGGCAGTTCCGGGGAAAGACCCACCGGAACACAGGCTTCATATACCCCAAGCAGCAATTCCAGCGGCCAGTGCGGGTATTTAAAGGACATGATTTCGCCGAAACATCCGGCCGAGACGACTGACGCCAACATACGCCCCTCACGGACGATGTCTGTGATTTCCGTGCGTGTCATGGGTGCGAACAGAACATCATCGATCGAGGAGCTGGTTATTTCCGGGAGCAGATTTTCACCGGGCGTTACTTCCGGAATGTCGGGAAGAGAATCGACGTCCGACATCGGATCCAGAATGTTGAAACCGAGGTCGAAGCCGACTGCGGCTTCGTCCGGGAAATCTATGGCTTCCAAGGGTGGCGGCAACGGAGCGTCCAAGGTGCTGGAGGAAGCTTCCATCCTCTCCGCGGCGGCGGCTGATCCCAGGGCGGCAGGTGCCACAGACGCTTCCCGCACGCGCCGAACCCTGGCCCCACGGCAGCTTTTCTCGTGTCTGCGCTTGGACATGACGGCGTATGCTCCAGAAAAGCTCTGATCGCAGTTCGCACAATGAAGAGTAGTCGCGGCGTCCATATTTTCGTTACTGTTTATCTTTAGCAACCACACAAGTCTTTTTATGCGCAACGGGCGCCAGCTGAACCCGATAGCAGTTTAGCCTAGCGAAGGCGGAGCCTAAAAGGGGGCGGCAGTGTCTGAGCCAAGGGGGCGGCAATGGCTGAGCCAAAGGGGCGGCAATGGCTGAGCCAGCAATGGCTGAGCCTAAAGGGGGCGGCAATGTCTGAGCCAAGGGGGCGGCAATGGCTGACAGACAAGCAGAGACAGCAGACGAACAGGCAAGCAAACAACAGCAGCAGCAGCAGCAGCAAGCAAGCAAGCAAGCAGCAGCACAGCAACAGCAACAAGCAAGCAAGCAGCAGCAGCAGCAAGCGAGCAAGCAAGCAAGCAGCAGCAGCATAGCAGCAGCAGCAGCAGCAAGCAAGCAAGCAAGCATTAGGCGGCAGCGTACGTCATCTTAACTCTTAATCGCGCTTAATGCAAGCGATAAAGGGAAATAAACACGCAAGCCACATAAGAATTTAAAGCACAATTTTAACCTACAACCCTAAACCATCAATTTGCACAGAGCCACCTACGAGAGACTGTCCTCTAAACACATTAATTCCCTGCTCTGGCACCAATATCAAAAACGATCAAAATGTGAACATAGCGTGACCTATTTACTGATCTATCAAAGCGAAGCCTGCATGCAAATAATCGCAATTAATTTTGCGATTAATTAAACGATTAACACTCAGTAAGACAACAGAATCTCATGCGGCTAACCACGAATAACCACACGATTAATCAACTGATTTACACGAAGCATTAGGCCTATAATAGTCCATCTGGGACAGATAAAAATAATAATAATACTGCATTTCTACAATAGAACTGCTCGTAAAAAATGGTGCTGTTCACAATAAAAGCGTTTTCTTTCCACAATAAAAATAACGGTGCACTCCACAATAAAAGCGCTTCTTTTCCACAATAAAAATGAAAATGCTTCTTTTTCCAATAAAAACGAAATGGTTCCTGTTTACTAAAAAGATGATTAATCTCTTAATAAAAAGAAAAGGTTTCTTTTCACAATTTGAAATAATGCGTCCTTCTCTTGCTGTAAAAATGATACTCTCGCAATAAAATTTTGCCTCTTTAAAGAATAAAAGTATCCCCCCCCCATTTTTTTGGCGATAAAAGAACAGGCCTTTAGCCAAAAATGGGAATCTTTTAACGTCATTCACTCACAACATCCTGCGTCGTCGTGCGCGGAACCTGCACGCCGTCTACTGGAACCGGACTGGTCGACGAGTGGTACGGTGAGGTCGACCGGGACCAACCACTGCTTCGTCGGAGTTTTCGTCGTGCAAACTTTCTTCGGTTCCAGACGCTCTGTTCCTTGATTGATCAACCGCCGGAAGGGCTGCGCCGTCGATGACTCCACCATGTCGATCTCTGGAAGTTGCTCGCTCCGCAGTCGGCTCGCTCCACTCTCCTTTCGTTCTCCCGTAGCAGTGGCGAAGTTTATCAACGTGTGATACGAAGGGCTTGGACTTCAGCGACTTTTGGAGAAGGTAGTTGACGGGACCGCACGCCCGCACAATCCGGAATGGACCCGTGAAGTTACGTTGAAACTTCGGGCTGCGTCCGACGAACTTCCGTGGGCTGAAGTAGTAGACCCAGTCACCTTCCTCAAACTTTGCAGGGCGCACTCGCAAGTCGTAGTTGTGCTTGCGTCTCTCGGCGCTCTTCTTGAGGCTTTTCCGCGCAGTGCCGTACGCCTTCTCGAATTTCTCCGCCAGGTCGGCCACGTAGGTTGAATAGGTGAGTCCACCCTCGTCGGTTCCTTCGGGCGGTCCATAAACGAGGTCCAGCGGTGCCCGGTTCTCTTTTCCGAAGACCAGGTAGTTTGGCGAGAAACCCGTCACGTCGTGGATCGAGGCGCGGTAGGCTGCCGCCACGTATGGGAGATGCTCGTCCCAGTCTCGCTGATTTTCGCTCACCACTTTTCCCAACATCGAGTTGAGCGTTCGGTGGTACCTCTCGATCATACCGTTGCTCTGCGGTCGATAGCTCGACGTCCGAACTTTGTCCACCTCCAAGAGTCGACACATTTCCTGGAACACATGTCCCTCAAAGTTCCTTCCTTGGTCCGTCAGAATCTGGAGTGGCGCTCCATAACGGACGACAATCGTCTCCACCAAGGCCTTAGCCACCGTAGTCGCCTCCTGGTTTGCCATCGGAACAGCTTCGGCGAATTTCGAGAAGTTGTCCATCATGGTAAGGATGTAGACGTTCCCCTTCTTGCTTCTCGGATGCGGGCCCGTAACGTCCACGCTCACTCGCTCCCACGGCTCTCCACAGGTCATGGGCTGCAAAGGGCCTTGTCTTTGCAGCGCGCCCCGTCGGTACCGGCAGCATCCGTCGCAGTGTCGACAGAACCTCTTTACGTCTCCGGACCATCCGACCCAATAGGCACGTCTTCGAACCTGCCATCGAGTTCGCTTGACTCCCAAGTGTCCACCCGTCATGCCAGTATGCGCCAGCCGCAAGTAGTCTTCTCGAAGATCCTTTGGCACGAGTACTTGTTCCAGTTCGTCCGGCGTCCGTCGGTAGATCACATCATCTTTCACGTACAACGCGTCCCGCTGGTGCCAATAGACCTTAACGGCCTCCTCCTCCTGCAGAATTTCTTGCAGGCTCGGCATCCCTTCGCTCAGCCAGGATCTCACCAGGCTCAAGACGGAGTCTTCTTTCTGCGATTTCCCGATGTCAGTCGTGCCGTCATTCTCCGTTGAGACCTCGATTACCTCTCGCACGAAGTGGTCCGTTACATCAGCTTCCTCCCAATGGCACTGTCGGCACGGCTTCCTGGACAAGGCGTCGGCGTTTCCATGCTTGCGTCCCGGTCGATGCAGTATAACGAAGTCAAACTCGGCTAACTTCTCTAGCCATCGTCCTTGTTGACCGATCGGGTCCGGAGTGTGCTGCAGCCATCTCAAAGCGGCGTGGTCCGTTCTGAGGGTAAACTGCCTACCCAGCAGGTACTGACGAAAGACTTGGGTGAAGTTTACCACGGCCAGCAATTCCTTTCGGGTAACGCAGTAATTGCGCTCGGCCGCAGAAAACAACCGACTACCATATGCAATCACCCGTTCTTCGCCGTCGATATTCTGGGAAAGTACCCCACCAATTCCGACGTCAGAGGCATCGCAGTCCAGAGTGTAAGCAGCGTCATCAACCGGTAGACTAAGTACAGGAGCCATGGTCAGCGCTTCCTTCAATCGGTCGAAAGCATCCTGGCAGTCGTCTCCCCACAGAAAAGGCTGGTCCTTCCTCGTCAAAGCAAACAAAGGAGCGGCGACCAAAGAGAAACCCCGAATGAATTTACGGTAATAGGAGCACAATCCTACAAAAGCCCGTACCTCCTTTAAGCATCTGGGCGTAAGCCACTCGGTTACCGCCTGTACTTTGGATGGATCAACAGATATCCCGTCAGCAGTCACAATATGTCCAAGAAAGGATACCGTGCGTCTGAACAGATGGCATTTGCTAGGCTTCAGTTTCAAATTAGCATCTTTAAGCCTCGCAAAAACTTGACCCAATCTGTCCAAGTGCTGTTCCGCAGTACTGCTGAAGATTATTACATCGTCCAAGTACACCAGACATAATTCAAAGTTCAACCCAGAGAAAACGATATCCATAAGCCGCTGGAAGGTAGCCGGAGCGTTACATAAGCCGAAAGGCATGACCCGCCACCGAAAAGTCCCTCGCCGAGTGATAAAAGCAGTCTTATCGGAGTCACCTGGATTCATCATGACCTGATGGTACCCGCTGCGCAAGTCCAAAGTGCTGAACCACCCAGCGCCCGACAAAGCATCAAGACAGGCATCAATTCTAGGAAGAGGGTAAGAATCCTTCCGAGTCAGGTTGTTCAGTTTGCGGTAGTCAATACAGAATCTCAAGGAACCGTCTTTCTTCTTAGCGAGGACCACATTAGCTGCCCACTCGCTAACAGCAGGTTCAACCACACCAGTAGCCAACATTTGGTCCAGTTGTGCGTCAATAGCAGCCTGATATGGAAGCGGTTGTCTCCGCAAGGGTTGTCTAACCGGGCGAGAGTCTCCAGTATCGATTCTATGCTGAGAAATCATAGTCCTACCCAAGTCATGGTCAGTGGTTGAGAAAATACATTCATATTCGACCAACAAGTCCTTCAGTCGTTCCTTCACATCAGCCGGGACATCCTCAGAGATTTCGTCCATTAGCTTTCCGACCAAAGAGTTGTCGTCAGCAGTACCCGTCTGTCTCTCATTATCTTCCTCCACCTTTACGGGGTGTAAGTCTCCTAACATTTGGTTAGCTGTCAACAGGGCAGGCTGTTCAGTCAAGTTCACCACACGAATAAAAGCATTATCAGCATCGTCACCCAACACAACTCTGGCAACATGCAACCCAGGCTGGATCTCTTTAGACTCAGTCATCCAGGCTTGTGCGGAGGTCGTCAAATCACGATACTGAGTTTTACACGGTATATCACATTGAGAACGAGGAAGAACAGTTGTCTCGTCGGCAACCATAACCCTGCGACACCAAAGCGAGCCGTTGCCCTTAACCAAAGGAATGCGGCGTCGACCAATAAAAAGTGCACCCTGTCCAAAACC
This sequence comes from Lumbricus rubellus, assembly GCA_945859605.1. Taxonomy (NCBI): domain Eukaryota; kingdom Metazoa; phylum Annelida; class Clitellata; order Crassiclitellata; family Lumbricidae; genus Lumbricus; species Lumbricus rubellus. The sequence goes on along the minus strand of CAMAOG010000086.1, from coordinate 27,350 downwards.
TAAGCGACAACGATGCTGCCTTAGCCAATCCATGCCAAGCATTGGTTCACCAATCTGATCAGAGACAAGAAAACTAGTGGCAATGGAGAACCCTTTAGAAATCTTAATCGGAGCATCAATCTGACCCAAGACTCTAATCTGCGTCCCATTAGCAGCCAAAAGAATGCGATTACTAGGCTGGAGCGGCAAACCATCAACATCAGCAGAGGGAACCAGGCTTACCTCCGACCCAGTGTCCACTAGGCAAGTTCTTTGCTGTCCGTTGATCGTTCCACGGATGTAGATCGCGTTGTTTGTCACACCCGATGCTCGGTCTCTCGTTGTATGGTTCGTGACGGTTGTTCCGTTCTGTTCCGACGTCGGTGGGTCCGAGGTGCGTGCGTCGTCACTTCGGTTGGAGAATTGCTGGCGCTGGCGACACCGGCGAGCCACGTGGCCCACCTGTCCACAACTGAAGCAGGTTATCCCGCGTCCGGGACCACCTGAAGCGTTTCCTCGGGGCGGAGACGGAGGAGTAGGAACGGTAGATGGAACCGTCCGTGGAGCAGTCGGTTCCGCGCCGAAACTCGTCCGTTGCGAGCTTCTGAGTTCGTCCAGCTGTCGGCAGATCCTTCCTTCCATGTCTTGTTGCCACTTACGTTGCGAGGCGAAGAAGCTGTCCAGTTGAGACTGGAGCTGTCCACCGGCGTCGACTTCTTGAGACCCTCGCACTCGGTTGGCAGGTCTCCGACGATCCTCCATGTCCGACGTCTGTTGATACGCGGACAGGCGTAGAGCGGTTCGATACGCCTCGTCGATGGTCTTCGGTTCCCGTTCTCTCACCTTGAGAGACAGCTCCCGGTCGCGGATTGCTTCCAGGAAAGCGTCCTTCGCGAGAATTTCCGTCGTTTCGTTGGACGGGACCGGGTAGGCAAGGACGACGAGTCTCCGGATGTCGTGCAGCAAGTCGCCGAGAGTTTCGTCCGCTCTCTGTCGGCGGTAGTAGAGCTGCGCTCGGAAGGTCTCAGCTTGACCCTCCGACCCGTAGCGTTGACGTAGTCTCTCGACGAGCTGTTCATACGTGACCTCGGTGCTGGCTCCGAAGTCCCAAAGCAGCTGCGTTGCCGCCTTTTCCAAGGAGCAACGAAGGAAGTCGACTTTATCGGCTGCAGTCCATCGGTTGTGTCTTGCGCAGACGTCGAATTGTGCCAGGAACGACTCGAGAGATCCAGTCCCATCGAATTTTCCGGGCTTCATAGGATTCTTCTTTTCGCCGACCATGCGGCTGACGTTCTCCATGACCTTCGATTCCAAACCGCTCACGTCTCTTCCTGAAATCACCACGGTTTTGCGGTCTTTCTTCGGAGCGTCGTCGAAGTCGATTTTCTCAAGGAATCGGCTGGACTCGACCTCGTAGTCGACCAAGAGGTCCCTTCCTCGTCCTGCAGCGGTTGTAGAAGTCGTTGGGAAGCCAGCGGCGTATCCGTCCATGTCTCCGATCAGAGGACTCCACATTGTCGCCGTCTGTCGATATTCTCACCAGTTCGTAGAAGTGCAGCGAATAACTTCCGCGGAATCGGCTTGAAGCGGTGCAGAGTTTTTTCAGTACCCCACTTCTGGTACCAGTTTGTAGCGGACCAGGGGTTGGGCGAAAACACCAGGAGCCGAGTACCAACCCCAGTCGTCAAGGTACCCTCAGTCAGTCCGCGCAGTACGGCCTTAGCTGTAGACCAAGGACTAGCCGGCTAGGCTTAAACACGTTTATTGAAGAAACCACGATAATCATATAGAGTTCACAGCAAAGTCAATAGGCGATTTATGTAGCGCCACTGTTCAGAATGTCAGTTCACAGCAATCGCTATAGCACTTCAAGAACGAACTGTTTGCGTCAATTTCTACAGCGCTGGAATCAGAGTCCGTGCGTCGATGCAGCCGTTTATGTAGCGCCAGAATTCATGCGTCGATGCGGCAGTTTATGTAGCGCCAGAGTTCGCCGTCGGCAGAGCTCACAGCAGGCAATGACGCCTGCGTGAATGGACGGAGTAGATACGAAGCGTTCAGGAGTCGAACCGGCGTCGTTAGGCACAGCAGGCAACAACGCCTGCGTGAATGGACGGAGCAGACCCGCGGTGGTCAGGATTCGAACCGGCGTCGTCAGGTTCCAGTGACTTCTGTAGCGCCAGTACAACGGACTCAGTAGCAAGTGAGTTTCGTCGTCGGAAGCGATCACAGCAGGCAATGACGCCTGCGTGAATTGTCAGAGCAGATTCGCGGTGGTCAGGAATCGAACCGGCGTCGTCAAGCAGTACGGAACGTCGTATCAGCTTCTGCAGCGCCAGGAATCGGACCGTCGTCGTAGAGCAAGACGGGACGTCGTCTCCGCCTCTGTAGCACCCGGAGTAGAACCGTCGTCGTAGCAGCTTCGTCCGTCAGCTAGGTTGCGGTAGTCGGAGGCCGCACCTCAGTCCCGTGAAGGAATACCCGAAGAGGCCGAGTTCAAAGCTCGAGGCTCAGGTTCAGGCTTTACTCCCTTCACAATAGTATCACTCAACAAACGTTTTACCGTCCGTCAAGCCAGATCATTTAGCCTGACTACTACGCGGTTTAGGCGTTCTTCACCAGGCCATTCGTCTGCGTGGAAGCACGGCAGAACCTCTCCTTATATACACTGCAAGCGTAGGCCGGGCAGGAGCTTAGCCTAGCAATGGCTGGCCTAAGGGGGCGGCAATGTCTGAGCCAGCAATGGCTGAGCCGGCAATGGCTGGCCTAAGGGGGCGGCAATGTCTGAGCCAGCAATGGCTGAGCCGGCAATGGCTGGCCTAAGGGGCGGCAATGTCTGAGCTAGCAATGGCTGAGCCGGCAATGGCCGAGTCAGCAATGGCTGACCTAAGGGGGCGGCAATGGCTGAGCTAGCAATGGCTGAGCCGGCAATGGCTGGCCTAAGGGGGCGGCAATGGCTGAGCTAGCAATGGCTGAGCCGGCAATGGCCGAGTCAGCAATGGCTGGCCTAAGGGGGCGGCAATGGCTGAGCTAGCAATGGCTGAGCTAGCAATGGCCGAGTCAGCAATGGCTGAGTCAGCAATGGCTGAGTCAGCAATGGCTGACCAACAGGCAGAGACAAGCAGACGGACAGGCAAGCAGACAGCAGCAGCAGCAAGCAAGCAACAGCAGCAGCAAGCAAACAGCCCGTAGCAATATTTCAACACTATTACTTAGAATCACGGCGGTGGCATCTACTTTTTTTATACCGACGTCAAGACAGCCGCTTTGTTTCATGCGACGCTGGCAGACGCAATGAAGTTAACCCTTTACCGATCGACGACATGTATATAAGATTTCTCCTCCTACCATTTACTATAGACCTTGGTCGGTAAAGTGTTAAACAGCCTCAAAGGCTCGAACTAAATTGGATGGGTGGCCCTCAGTGTAATTCCACCTAAAGCCAGGATTGGCAGACAATTACCAGCGCAAGGTTGAGGGTTAAACGGATTGCTTTTTTTCAGTCGATTGTAACTCATGTCTACTGTGCTGCTTAGCATAAAATTATAGGTCAGTGCCTTCGTCAACCATCGATTGTTTAGTAGATTATGGCGTGATATAAATTACTACGACCACTGCTATTAACACTAATATATTATAATAGGCTATAGTATACTACTGTTACTTCTATTATGCTACGACAAGTTCGACAACCATGGCACCGGTATAGTGATAATACTTGTAGCATAGTTGTAAAAAAACGTTTTTTCCGTTTTTTATTCTCTCCCAAAAAACGTCGCTTTTTGGTTTTTTATTTTTCCCATCGTTTTTTATCGGTTTTTTATATTTTTTTCTTTAACTTTATTCATTTACTTTCTGTTATTAATTTCCTTAATTTTATTTTTTTTGATAATCCTTATGTTTTCGGTCAACTCTCAAGGAGTCAGCTAACTAAATTCATTATTTCATCGTTTAACATCATCATTTAAGAGATAGTCTGCGTATAGTAGGTTCCTAATCAAGGTTTTCAAGGTTAAAATGCGGTTTTAGATGTAGCAAAGTCAAATTATTTTCCGTTTCCGTTTTTTATCGTTTTTTGTCGTTTTTTATTATTTAGAAAAAACGACGTTTGTCGGTTTTTTATTCCGTTTTCATCGTTTTTTTACATCTATGACTTGTAGTAATAATCATGACATATGCGATGGATGGGACACTTCAAACAACTACTCGTTTCGTCAGTCAGAGATGTAATCATTGTAATGTCTTTTAGTTCTGGTACACTTCTAGCGAGGAGATCATTTTATATATGTAACCTATGTGCCCCCACCACCACCACCACCACCACCACCACCACCACCACCACCACCACCACCACCACCACCACCACCACCACCACCACCACGATCATCATCATACTAATCATCATTAATATTATTTATAAGAATGTTAAACACTGACCTGTCAAATGCCAAAGCTGCCATTGTATTCACCGAAGCGTTGACGCTGATTCCCTGCATGTAAGGAATCAGTTTACACATGACTGCCCCGAACTGCCAACCTGCGTTTACATCAACACAGTTATTTGACTTGATGTTATAAGCTTACAGTGGGAACTTTTGTATAAACATAACGTAGACATTGAACGAACATAATATTATGCTAACCATACTGTACTAGGCCTGTGCTGCGAATGCGGGTTATTAGGCCGATAGAGGTGTGCTTTTTGCGAGTTAACACTTCCATTTCAAAGATGATTAGGCCTAATGTCGCCCTCCTCCTTTATCTAGGTCTGGGACTGGCACTGGCAGAGTGCGACCAGTGATGAAGTTAAAGAGGTGGCGACGCTTCAATGCTAGGCTAGAGTCGCTAGACCTTATTAAAGGCAAAGGCCAATGTGAACCACATTGACCTTTAAATTGAGGAACCCTCAATTTGCGCATTATGTTTATTATTGTTAGTAAAAAATTTGTACCGCGAGCAAGGTCACACCGAAATGTGAATCTGAGGCGCAGCAATGTGAATCTTAGGCGCGGATATAATTGTGTGTGTGTGTGTGTGTGTGTGTGTCTGCTTGCTTGTTTGTTTGTTTGTTTCTACGTGGTAGCGGCGGTGTCACGACAACTGGTTCGCCGACAACTGGTTCACCGACAGCTGGATCACGGACAATTCGTTCACCGACAACTGCATGGTTCACGACAATTGGTGCACGACAACATTATTGGCTCACCGACAAATGGTGAATGGAAGCTGGATGAAGGTTCCTTATAGGTGAAATAGAAGCTGGATGGACAAAAATAACGCTTGAAAAATGGAAGCCGTATTAATGATAAAGCGCATGAGAAAAGGAAGCTGGATGCATGTTGAAGTACATGAACGAAAATCATCAATCCAGCTTCTCTTTATCAAACATTCTATTCATTAATCCAGCTTCTATTTCAGATATAAAAATACCATTATCAAGCATCTATTTCACGAGCGTTTTTCACCAATCCAGCTCCAATTTAAGCAAGAATAATTCATCAATCCAGCTCCAGTTTGAGCAAGAATATCTTAATCAATCCAGGTCCAATAATATTGTCGTGTAACAATTGTCGTGAACCAGCTGTCGGTGAACGAATTGTCCATGAACCAGTTGTCGGTGAACCAGTTGTCGTGGAACCGTAGCTGCGTAGCGCGCGTGAGTGTGCGTGCGTATTCATGCTTAGGCCCATGTAGGTCTAATGACGTTGGAGGTTTCGGAAGCTTTGCAAATCGTTTGTTTTAAAGTGTAAATCGTTGGCACATCTCGGTCCGGAACCGTCTTTGCGTTGTCGTAATTCAGGAGGGTTTCACTTTCCCGGTCGCGTCAACCGTATACGTGCGCGATGACTTGGTGCCTCCATCCCACCCCTCTAGCGCCCAGCCGCGATCTATCAACAGAACCACGCCGTGAAACTGTGGTTACTCTGCATCAGCAGGAGCGCCGTCGCGCGGCCGCCATTGTTCGCGGCGTTTCCGCATAACGGAATACGGTAATGGAAATGGACGTAAACAATTGAAACCAGGGTATTGCGGGTGGAAGTGGCTTTCCATTAGACGAAAGAAGAGGGTGTATCCACGGCATTGCTGAAAAAGTCTTCTTAGGAATCCTGGATGGCATTTGTGTGCGCACCAAAGAAGAAAGATTGAAGGCGATTGGCTGGAGATATGGATGTAACGGCCTGCTCCCTCCTCGAAAGAAAACCACGTGACCGGGGGTCCCACCCTTGGTATTGCTCTTCAGCCTCCCAAGTGGTAGGAGCCCGCCCTAGGATTTCAATCGAGGCGCCGCACTGTTGAAGGGGTTCTCTATTGTCAGGTACGACTACAGATCCATCTAAGTAAGTAAGATCTACGGGATCCATTGATTTCCCTCTGGTAAAGTCGTAGTTTAGGGTCGGGTCTTCCACCTCAGGACGGGGATGTCTCTCATCGGTACCAGGAATGGCTTCGGTCGAGTGGCGACATATGTCTGCGGTTCCCGGTCTGGGAACGACGGCTTCCTCTAATTGAAGACCGTCTGGGTTCGAATCCCCTTCAACAGATTGTGTAAATCCCCAATCCTTAGATGTGGTCAACCCTTCCCTTCTCTTTTCCCTCATTACCTCACTTTCTTCTCGGGAAAGACTACCCCGGTGGTGTTGCTCTTGTAAGTGGCTTATCTCTTGACTAAGGCTCTTGAATTGGGACTCTTGTCGTTCCATAAACATCCCTAGGGTTTCTGACACAGTTAGTAAAAGTTCCCCAACTTGTTTACCCTTTACTTCTAATTGGTCAAGACGGTCAGGGGTTCCTCCCTTCTCCCCTTCAGTTATGCATTCCTCTAATTCCTCATCAGAGTGATCCTCAGACCTATTAGGGGTTTCCATTATTCAGTTATTTATTAACGTCAGATTTAATTTATTTTTAATTAAACAATTCAACTGAGTATAATATACAAGCGTTGCTGACAATTAACATCTGAGATCGGGCCTAGATATTGTTCTTCAATAACTATGCAATATGTCTTCAAAGTCAGCAGAATCTCCGTAAATAATCAACAGGCGTGCACAACCTTGATTCTAGTAATCGCGTTTTATAATTAACAGTCAGGTATAATGAATCACAATTCAGACGGTAGCTTTCAACCGAAATTCAATATCGACTTAAGTTTCAATTCTTATTATCAGTGAACAATAATTTCTATTTAATTAACTACACTTGGTTTCGGATTCTGTTATGGAGCAATTAGATTAGTTAATACTTCCCTGGAAATTTCCGTGCAATTTGGCCAACACTCGCATTCGAATATGAAAAGAAGATCGGCAGATTTCTTGTCCGAATATTGGAATATATGACAATAAAGATTCACACAGAATCGGCTGCAAACTGTCCCAAAACCAGTCGCTTTGTCAACGGTATATTCTTATTCATGAAATCAGGCAATCAGCCACACGTTCAGCATTTTTAGACCCAAAATATGCAGAATTTCTTGTCTTCACCAGCCGACCTCTTACCCCGATGAAAACTTCCAGTCGACTGCGCATTTCGGCGGTTGCGGCGGTCACGTGGGACGCAAACCTCGGCCTCTGATAGGTCGGACAAAACTACCCGATTGGCTACCACAAGAAGATCTAGAAGTTTCGACAGAAGCCTCTTACAGTAGGTCCCTCACGTCGTCATGACGACCATCGCAAAAATATACCCTCTATGTGATGAACTAAAAATAGACCCGCGATAACTGGTAAAATCAATTAGCAAGTAAGTACGTCAAGCGGCCTAAAAGGACGTTAAATTGTAGCGGCCTTATAGGACGTTACACACCCCCCCACTTAATCCAATTTTCCACCTTAATGGAAAATTTCCAGAATAGGATCCGAAACCAAACAATATAAGTAAGCAACCTTAACTAATTTACCACGTAAGAACAAGATCCTCAACTGATACACATTGTACCGACAACCCCGGTACGCTTAGGTGAAAAAGGGTTCATGCCCAAAATAAATCAGTTTAGTACCGACAGCCCCGGTACGCTTAGGTGAAAAAGGGTTCATGCCCTTAAAAGAATTGTCAAGTCTAAACTTGTAACCATCACGAAACTGACATCAGCAATTTAAGGTTATCACAAAGAATCTCTGTGCTGAAATAAATTTACAGTTCACACAAATTATAATCATCATTCCTAATCCATCACTTGCACGGAGCCACTTACTAGGATTAATAAAATGTCTTCCAAACACATATTCCCTGCTCCGGCACCAAATCTTACTAAGCTATCATGCTAACAAATCAGCACATTACAATCCAATTTAACAGGTTACCAATACTATGAATCAAATATACGTTACACAATAACAGAAGACTGTATTGCTTTTAATTCTATCCTCGCCGGTAACCAAAGAGATTTCTGGGAAAACTCTGTTCCTTAGCTCAACATACAATCGCTATCAGCGATGGGCAGTCAATACTTCATTACCCACGTTACACGTTACACGTTACTAGGGCTGAACTATTAAGCAAAGGCTTTACTGCTTAGCGAAGCATACCCAAGCCACACTAGGACGGATTTCTCCATGACCTATGTAATATCGGTCGACGTCTACCTTACAAGACGGAGCATAACAGGGCAGACTTTCCGGAACTAGCAAACAAAGGAATTACTATTCAGGGAAACATACCCAAGAAGCTAGTACGGATTTCTCCCTGACTTATGCAAAAGACTTTCTACATCCACCTTACAGGACGGAATATAATAGAATAGACCCGTAACGCTGTCTGGATAATTACAACCCACTATTCTACATCTGAACCTGCCTTCACTAACCATACAGAATTCAAAATAGCCAATAATCTCATCATAGATTATACAATTAATCATGATTATGCAATCACATCTTCTATACTACAAACAAGCACAGCATCCTTGCCCTTCTTCGTGGCAACAAAGAAAACAATGCAAGTAAAACTACAAGTAAACAATTCTTACCTACCCCCATGATCTAACCTAGATCAAGTCTAGAAACAAAAATTCATATGCATTTGTTCTCATCCAAAGGAACTAAAACCAGGCTTCTCGCCAAAGCCTAAACCTATCGCCATTACGCGATATTATCTTACACTAGCTATACGTTACCTATATCTTACGGGGCGAACAATGTTCCTGCGAGGTCTCGCATCGGACATTATTTCCTCAACTTCAGGATTATTTAATCCATTCAGGGTCTCCAAGTCTAAAGGACCTATGGGAAACCTAGCGGGTTTCACTCTCCTATCATACCGGAAATTTCTGTTAGTGACATGGCGCTGCATAAATCTTCGAGCAATTTCAAAATTATTATGCACATTCTCAATTTGATTCACAACAAAATCATCGGTACTAGACAAAGCATTTGCAACTGGAACATCTCCTAAAACTAAATCAATCGGCCTGCACAACTCTCTTGACAGGAACAGCCGGTTAGGTGTGAATCCGGTGCTTTCACTTTCACTTGCTCGATAGGCGGCGAGGACGTAGGGAAGATGCACATCTTCCGAGGAGGAGTTGGCAAGAACAGACGGAAGATGTACACCAACGGAGGGAGGGTTTGCGAAGCCGGGAGAAGGATGCACATCCTCGTTAGAAGGATTCCGGGCTACCACCTGTAGAGGGAGTAGATTCGAAGTGAAGTTCGATGAATCAGAAATTTTCTTCAGGCGCGGAGTTCCGGTTCCTGCAGCTTTCGGCTGGCTGGTGGTGATGGCTTCCGAGTCGAATTCATGCAGAAGTTGGTCTACCGGTTCTACTAGCGCACACGTCAGTTGGGCCAGTTTCTCTTCTTCAGTCCAACGGTTACTTTTCGAACATACTTCGAACTTCTTAAGGAACACTTCTACTGAGGTCTTACCGTTGTATCGGTCCAGCTTCATTGGCGATGTCATTCTTCTATCTGGGAAATTTGAATATTCAGTTCGTAGTTTCCCAGCAGGTTCTTTCCTTTCACGAGCAGTTAGTTCAGATCGAGACGGTTCGGCAGTGTCCTTTTTCGGCGACAACTCTCGAGCGCAAGAGCTGACGATTGTGGGCGGTTTTTCAGAAGCAACACCGCTCCCGAGTATGAACGGATTAGGCAGTTCATCGTTGAGACCACCCGCGACAATCGATTTCATTGTTGGCCACTGCATTAATTGTTTCGCCAGGGCAACCCGTTCATCGTACGAGGCTGGGCCGTAGTAGGGCACGAAGATGGGCTGTACTGTCTCACGAGGTAAGTATTCGTAGCTCTGGGTAACCTGAGTTTTTAGCGACGAAGACATCGTTGACATTATCGGCCGACTCGAAGATGTCGTCAGGAGGGGCATTCGAGGAATCGAAGCAGAAGCGAAAGCGATCCTTTCTGGTTCAGGTTTCATTTCACGTACCTGAACGTCGTGCATACCCACATTCTTCGAAGAGATGATTCGTGGAGGAAATTCATTCGATCGTCGAAGGTCTCCAGTTTCAGTGTTCATGAATTGGTACGACGAGTATGGGAAGGTGGCAGCCCGTGGAGTTGCAGTTGACATGGGACGACGAGGATGTGCATCTCGTGGACCCCAGTCGTACTCTCGTGTGAACGACAAATCCCCATTTGATTTATCTACAACTAACATTCCAGAGTTAGTACATGTTTTCAAACAGTCTTGCCCTATAGCTATCGCATTTGAATCGAGCACAAATCGATGTAACGGCCGCATATCAGTTACTTCTGAGTCTTCACTATTGCATTTCATTTGTTCGGTTATATCTCTATTTAACCGGTTTTGTTTCATGCGCAAATACGACTCATAGTCAAAACTTTCATAAATCGTGTTTAAATCTCTATTCAATCGGACCTGAACGTCAGCTGCATTTGAGCTTAATTGTTCCCCACTAATTCTAGTGTCAATTGTATTTGCACTAGGTTGGACCTGAACCTCTGTATCTGACCTTAACTTTAAAACCTCGCTTAGTCTAGGACCAAATGTACCTGAGCTTGCTTTTACCCCACTTCTGGTACCAATTGTAACGGCCTGCTCCCTCCTCGAAAGAAAACCACGTGACCGGGGGTCCCACCCTTGGTATTGCTCTTCAGCCTCCCAAGTGGTAGGAGCCCGCCCTAGGATTTCAATCGAGGCGCCGCACTGTTGAAGGGGTTCTCTATTGTCAGGTACGACTACAGATCCATCTAAGTAAGTAAGATCTACGGGATCCATTGATTTCCCTCTGGTAAAGTCGTAGTTTAGGGTCGGGTCTTCCACCTCAGGACGGGGATGTCTCTCATCGGTACCAGGAATGGCTTCGGTCGAGTGGCGACATATGTCTGCGGTTCCCGGTCTGGGAACGACGGCTTCCTCTAATTGAAGACCGTCTGGGTTCGAATCCCCTTCAACAGATTGTGTAAATCCCCAATCCTTAGATGTGGTCAACCCTTCCCTTCTCTTTTCCCTCATTACCTCACTTTCTTCTCGGGAAAGACTACCCCGGTGGTGTTGCTCTTGTAAGTGGCTTATCTCTTGACTAAGGCTCTTGAATTGGGACTCTTGTCGTTCCATAAACATCCCTAGGGTTTCTGACACAGTTAGTAAAAGTTCCCCAACTTGTTTACCCTTTACTTCTAATTGGTCAAGACGGTCAGGGGTTCCTCCCTTCTCCCCTTCAGTTATGCATTCCTCTAATTCCTCATCAGAGTGATCCTCAGACCTATTAGGGGTTTCCATTATTCAGTTATTTATTAACGTCAGATTTAATTTATTTTTAATTAAACAATTCAACTGAGTATAATATACAAGCGTTGCTGACAATTAACATCTGAGATCGGGCCTAGATATTGTTCTTCAATAACTATGCAATATGTCTTCAAAGTCAGCAGAATCTCCGTAAATAATCAACAGGCGTGCACAACCTTGATTCTAGTAATCGCGTTTTATAATTAACAGTCAGGTATAATGAATCACAATTCAGACGGTAGCTTTCAACCGAAATTCAATATCGACTTAAGTTTCAATTCTTATTATCAGTGAACAATAATTTCTATTTAATTAACTACACTTGGTTTCGGATTCTGTTATGGAGCAATTAGATTAGTTAATACTTCCCTGGAAATTTCCGTGCAATTTGGCCAACACTCGCATTCGAATATGAAAAGAAGATCGGCAGATTTCTTGTCCGAATATTGGAATATATGACAATAAAGATTCACACAGAATCGGCTGCAAACTGTCCCAAAACCAGTCGCTTTGTCAACGGTATATTCTTATTCATGAAATCAGGCAATCAGCCACACGTTCAGCATTTTTAGACCCAAAATATGCAGAATTTCTTGTCTTCACCAGCCGACCTCTTACCCCGATGAAAACTTCCAGTCGACTGCGCATTTCGGCGGTTGCGGCGGTCACGTGGGACGCAAACCTCGGCCTCTGATAGGTCGGACAAAACTACCCGATTGGCTACCACAAGAAGATCTAGAAGTTTCGACAGAAGCCTCTTACAGTAGGTCCCTCACGTCGTCATGACGACCATCGCAAAAATATACCCTCTATGTGATGAACTAAAAATAGACCCGCGATAACTGGTAAAATCAATTAGCAAGTAAGTACGTCAAGCGGCCTAAAAGGACGTTAAATTGTAGCGGCCTTATAGGACGTTACATGGAGAGATTTATTTTGAATGGGAATAGGTCTAGGCCTATATATAGGTTAAAGGTCATGCTATTTCGTTTATAAATGCATTTCTGCGCATACTCGTTACATATTGTGGACCTACAGCTACAGGCTACATTAGAAAAAAAGGCATGGAAATATTTTTAGAAATGCGTAGGGACCTACATCGATATATTATGTAGGCTAAATGTTTTATATGTGCATATTATAACAGTAGACCTATCCAACTCATTCATCATGAAGTTTTTGCGAAAGCGAGACGCAGATGCCATTACGGGTGCACTCAGTGCTGTCTGCAGAAGTTATAGTGAAGATCCTAAATCAGGCAGTGAAATGTAAAAGAGAAGTTGAAAGAAGTGAAAAAAAAATAATATATATATATATATATAAAATTATATATAAACATAATGTATGAGGATGAGAGGAAGAGGAGGCGCGTAGATTAAAAAACATTAGCAGTCAAGCTAGTGTGAGGATGAGGTTAGGATTATAGATCAGTGTCCCACATACATGTAGTGCCTAGGCCTATAGGAAAGATTGACAAGTATAGGCTATATATGATTTGAACACTCTGTCGATAGTATATAAGCTTATGTTGCAAAATTGATTATTACAAATTCTTATGTCATAATTGTATAATAAATTATGCATTTTGATAAATGAAGCGAATGGTGCATGTGCCAAACGCAAATGATCAGTATAGGCCTATTTCACATAGCCTGCTACAGTCAAGTAAGTAAGTAATTTAAGAAAAAAAAAACAACTAAGGATGTGGGTTAATCGGCATCAAGGATGCGAATTCTCTCCTACGTATACGTAGGCATACGCGCGCGTAAAAATTGCACGCCTGCCTGCCTACATACATATAGGCTACAGTGGCTACATCATGCGCTGCTTCGTCCTCCTTTTTTTCGTCTTTCTCATCCACATTTTGTTAATACATTCTTTCTTTTCTTTGATCCTCTTTCTTCTTTTAAAACTCCAACGCGACCACACTTCCTCCTCTTCGTTCTCATCTTCTGCTTCCATATCATTGCCATCTCAAGTGTGCTATATATATAAATATACACACATACTTATATATATGTAATATATATGCTGCACCATCGCCCACGTACAATGAGTTGACCTGCAGTTGCTGACGAGTGGGTTTTGGTTGGGAAGTGGGTGCGCAAAGAACAGTGCGAGCGTCGCGAGACAAAGACAAATAGACAAACAGACAGACGGACGGACGGACAGACAGACAGACGGACAGACAGACGGACGGACAGACAGACGGACGGACAGACAGACGGACGGACAGACAGACAGATAGACGCCTACTGCCATGATGCTGGTAAGCTGCCTAAAGAAAACAATTGCTCAACCGATATACGCATATGCACAGATATGTATAGGTCCATGCAGTTGATGGTTTGTATACTATATATAATTATGTATGCGTACACACGCAATCACACGTGCACTCCACACACCCTCGCATATATCGAGCGCTTTAGGCAAAGAGATGTATACAATGCACATATTCAAATATAGTTATATACATACACCGTGAGTCAAAAAAAAGTAAGGCAAATTGTTTTTCATATATCTCTAATGCCTGATAACATATCACGCTAAAATTTTCCAAATATTTAGAGAATTGGACCAAGAATATAATTCCAAAATTGTATGGGATAAAATTGAACGGATAAAAATATATGAATCTGTAAACTTCATATGCCAAAATTGCCGTTTACAAGCAATTTTTTGTCAGATTCAATAAAAAAAGTAAGCTAAACTGTTTTTATTATATCTCCAATGCCAGCTAATTAATCATACTAAAACTTTCCAGATATTTAGATAATTGAACCTAGAATAAGATTCCAAAATATCATGCAATAAATTTGAACGGATAGAAAGATATGAATATTTGAACTTTATCTCCGAAATTTCAGTTTTCAGCAAATCTGTTGTGGTGTTCGCTGCAGTTTTGATGCCTGATAATTCCCAATTTTGGTCTTCAGTGATCCTGGAGTGAAATTTTACGGAAAATAAAGTGTGGAGTGTGCATAATGAAAGACCGAGTCTACCAGACAACAATCCATGATATAAACGATCTGAAGCAACGCTTGTTAGAAGTGTGGGATGGCCTGGACCAGAGGATAATCGACGATGCTGTTGCCTAATTGCGCCTGCGCCTCAAGGCTTGCGTGCAAGCTGAAGGATGACATTTTGAGCATCTTATTTAATTAAATA
>CAMAOG010000086.1:0-7500 GCA_945859605.1 Lumbricus rubellus | reverse complement strand
TAAATTCATGGAAAAATTAGCCGCACAGTCAAGGTCTAAGGCTCTAAGCTTATAGTGTACATGTACATGCAGTCTCTATTGATGTTGGGCGCATTCATTGCATTCATTCATCTTTCAACATGTGCATAATTCCGCTTTCACGAGGTCTGGCATAAACCGAGATAAGGCTGAGGTCAGCCACGTTTGGCCCATGCCAACACCTGCGTTCTTCATTCCACATCCCAGCATTGATCTTACATTGGCACATGCAGCTGCTGTTCTGGCATCAAAACTGTCAGAGAATCAGAGATATATGGATTCACAATGTATACTATGCCTATATATATATATATATATATATATATATATATATATATATATATATATTATATGGCAAGTCTTTGCAATCCTTCCTTGCAGACGACCCGGATTGTAGCCATATTAAACTATCTAGCCTACATGAAGCTAAACACTGAAACTAATTTTGTTTCTATCATATCAGGGCAATACGTCATTTATAAGACCTGTTCTTATAAAAGACGGGCCACAGACACAATCTTCCGTATACGAGCACTGAAAACTGCTTTATATTGTCTATAATATAGGCCTAATACCTATAAACTACTATGCAACTTAATTTAACCTATAGAAGCTCTCTATGCATATATAAAAAAAACTGAAAATGGAAACTACATTATATACAAGGAAGCAAACAGGCAGTCAGTCTGCCCTACCTTGGTCTGCACCAGTAGAGAGGCTCTCTAGTTTTGCAGGTATACAGGTATGATTGTAAGGCCTATAACAGACCACGGCTGTCAGATAACTTGTTTGAACAGACTTAGAGAAAATTAGCAAGACATTTTCTGACACAATAAATAATAATAGACCTACACATTATATAGAGAGAAGGAAAAGGTAATGCGATTCCTGCATGAGTTTTTTTTATTCCTATGATGTAGCACACGAAATAAGTTTTAATTTTGCTGCTCTATATCCATGTAATTTGTAATTCAATTACATTTTATCTAGAAATTGGAAATTTGTAATTCGATTACATGTTACTGTGTAATTTGTCCATCCCTGCATGCATGCAATCAGAGATCGGTTATATAACAGATCGATTGAATTCCAGTCGATTAGACAACATCTAGAACATTCTAATAATTCTAGCCTGTTAATATCTACAAGACTTTGCAGTCTTATTCTTACCGACTATAGCAAATTTCAGTAGCTAATTCTAAATCTAATTGACTATAGGCTACTATAGAATCGTCGATGTTTACGTGTGTCGTGCTCTGTGTCTTCTGCAACTCTTTATCCTTTCAAACCCTGTGAGATCAACTGAATCCGAAAGGGAGAGGGAGAGGGAGAGGGAGAGGGGGAGGTCTTTTCTGCCACAGCAACGCGTGGCTGGGTACAGCTAGTACGATTATGTAAAGCGAATCCGTTATAGGCGCTCGATTGATGTCAAGGAGACGGTTGGTGCTTAAAAATTTGATCTTTCCAGATCATCCCGTTCCGGGTCGTCCATCGCTTCCTCCACATGGCCGGAGCAGCGAGGGACCACATGGAAAACTACAAAGCAGCCGAGGCACTACAGCAGTATCGCACTTGATACACTTCATAGTATGCCACCCATGCGTGCACGGTGTCGTTTATACTCTATGGTTTAACACTCTTTAAACGGCTTTAAACAGTGCAAGTGGATAGATGTGAATCGGTACGCGTATTAGACAGTCGCCACCAACACCACTCGAACCTCCACCCCACCACCACCACCACCACCCCACCACCACCACCCCATCACCCACTTCCAACACCACAAGACTAACGGGCATGGGACGGCAGCGTATAACTCTGTCTGTATCCGTCCATTTAGACTGGCTCCACCGGAGGGGAGGCACACGGCAGACTGCAGAGGAGAGAGTCCGCAGACGTCCTTGCCACCAGGCACCGCATGCAGTCATCAGCTTCAGCAGAAGTCCCCAGTGTATCCGCGTCAAGGGGCTTTTCACAACAAAAACTTCTTTGTTGCGATCGAAGGGCGGATACTCCATGCATGGGCGAGAAGTCCTCCATGCCAATGCCACTTAGCAAGGCCTCGCATGCCATTCCCTGATGGCGCTTTTGGCATCTCAAAAGAACGCAGACTGACTGACTGACTGACTCATATAATATGCGCCAAGATCGTGCAACACGTGCAATACACAGCGCACTGATGACAAGTCGAGGTATACGGGAAAATCCAGCAGACATTAATATCTTAATATTATAGAAAATGATCGTGTCAATAAACCCTTCACTATTGATGCTCCTATTGTTACAGTTGTTGTTTGTTGTTGTTTTTTGTTTGTTTGTATGTTCACTTGCTGCTGCTGCTGCTGCTGCTGTTGTCATTATTTAGATCTATATTATTATTATATGATCATCATGATCATCATGATCATTATCAGATCTTGTAGAAGTCAGATATCCACTGAGTTACATTGTCTTTGTTCACGTCTTCGTGCGAACCAAGGACTTAGCCTACTTCTTTTTAGAAAAAAGCAGACAATATAATAATTAATCTTTTCCAGCGGCTTTAAACAAAGCGGAGTTTCGGACAAAACACGAGTCGACGATGAACGTCGCAGCGTATGCGATGATTTACGACCAGGAACACGTTTCTGTTGGTAAAAGAGAAATTAGGGAACGGTACAATTAGAA
Organism: Lumbricus rubellus; assembly: GCA_945859605.1. Classification (NCBI taxonomy): domain Eukaryota; kingdom Metazoa; phylum Annelida; class Clitellata; order Crassiclitellata; family Lumbricidae; genus Lumbricus; species Lumbricus rubellus. The sequence continues at coordinate 4,815 of CAMAOG010000086.1, read as the reverse complement.
CGATTAGTTAGCGTGACTACTGGCCATTATCCCAGTAAACTTGCTGACCCCGCATTTTTCTTAAGATCAGCAAAAGCAGCGACACGGAATGCTGTGGCCGTTGGAACGAATAACAGCCGCGCATTTCCGGACGACTGATTCTGCGATGTCGTTGAACGAAGTACGTTCCACCAGTCGCATTTTAGGATTGACCGTTTGGGGCGTCTACCAGTGAGTGCATGAACCGTTGATGAACCGTTGACGAACCGTTGACGAACCGTTGATGAACCGTTGATGAACCGTTGATGAACCGTTGATGAACCGTTGACGAACCGTTGATGAACGGCCCAAAGTTTAAGTTGATGAATTAAATTGTTGAATTACTTGAGCTTGGCTTGCAAGCCGTCGAAATTCAGAAACTAGCGGAAACCATAGAAATGGTTGGAGGGCAATGTTCGCTGGCTACATATATAAGCAGAGGTTATTGACACAATATTATGACGATAAAACCATCCGATCAATAGTTGCCTGCTTTTGTGAACGACGCTACGGGGTGTTGACGTTGGCTTTACAAGAGTCTGATGTTGCCATTAAAGAGAAAATATAAAATTGAATAAGCCATAATATTATGTATTATGTAGCCAGCTTGGCCTGCATGCAGAACGAGCACACCAGGGACATTATTGATTAGGTGTTTGATTTGAGACTCATATCTATCTTGCAATAAAGCAATTGATTCAGCACTCATTTCCGACAGAAAAATGGTGTATTAAGTTTTAGATTATCAAATTGACGCACCGTGAAAATATTATGGTGTAGGCCTATTTAGTTTTAAAATATATTAATGCACCTTGAAAATATTTTAAAATAAATTTTGAACAAGGGAACCGGTTCATTATTCCACACAACTTTTACTTGTTGCATCAGCAAATGTGAAATGCTGTGTGGTTTAAAAAGACTATAGGCATTATGTATACAAATATAAATTATTTTTGCATGCAATGAGTTCTAATGTAAGCTAACATCAATACAAACTAGTAAAAAAAGGCTGCGTTAGATAGATCTACAATCGAAATCTAAAGGCTCTTCAGCTACTTAAAACGTAAATGTTTTATTGCCAGTGAAGCAAGATTGGGATGCAAAAAAGTGCAGGGCTCGTAAGTGGTAATATCTCCCTCCCACATGGTAGACCGAGGGTTAAAGAAAAGCTGTAGGCATAATAGGCGTTCTTCTTGTGCATTTGAACAGAAGATGATGTCGGCCGCTCAAACTCTGCGGTCAAAAAACAACAACATGAACTTGATACTATACGTACTGGAACGATGTCGCGGTAAACAATCTTTGCGCTGCAGGCTGCAGGGTTTGTTTGCAACATTGTTTTCATTGTTAGTTAGCGAATATGACTCTCTTTTGTTGACGCTAAGCAAGCTGGCACCTGTGGTCGAACTGGAGTATCGAATTATTCTGCCAGCACCGCTGTATGTCATAGCTTGCGAATCAGCTGCTGGAGAATAAATTGGCATTGGAATCATCATCATCATCGGCTTCAAAACATGCGCGCTTCCTCGCCGCTTTTGTGTTGGCGTCTCATATAACAGAATAATGCGGCAAATGGCTCTGAGAGTCGATGATGATGATGGTGCCTACAATTATTATTCCGCTGGCACTTGTAGTCGATGGGTTCATCCAACGATGCCATGATTTCTATAGCGCACGTACAAGCTATTCTCTAAATTGCTTTGTCTGCAAGCCGCCAGCACTCTTGCAAAGTTCCGCTTTGTTTGCTTTTCCTTTTAAGCAAGATTATGCTATTCACTGTCACGGCCACATGCCATGCATGTAGCCTATTATTGCCAAACCTGGCAATGTACATGTAGGCTACTCCGATTTCGCAGTCGCGACACGACTGTGGTAGCCTATACCCTATAGTGGTTCTTTTCGCGGGAATGCTCCGTTGCCCACTGGTGCCCACAATGCTCATGCTAAACATCGGTAATGCTATAATAATGCATCACCAAAATTATTTCTATGACCATTTGACGAATGCAGCGTCGTTCCTTTCGCGCGTTTAATCAAGTAACTCTGCTGCTCGGCAAGAGACAGGGTGAGAATTGCCGGGGGGTTGGGGGGGTTCAACCCCCCCAGTCTTTCTTAGAGCCCCATGTTAAAGTATGTTTTTCATACCACAATTTCAAGTTTATCATAGGCCAATCCCAACAGTTATTTTTCCACAATTCTCATACTGGCAAGAGACGCACATCCTCTTTGGTTCTCTGCCCTCATGACTAACGAGGCAGGTTCGTACATGTATGTGTCCAATGACGCCACGCATCTCTATTTTGGCACTATGTCTTCGGGATCCTCCGCAGCCGTCCTTCGTCATCATCCAGTCTATTGTAGCATCATTCTTGGTCTTCCTGTTCCTCGTGCCTTTCTCGCCACCCCCCATTCTTCCTTCAATGATTTGACATTGATGTTGCTTACTTTGGTCTCACCCCTCATGCCTCATGATCACGAGGGTGAGACGCACATAATATCTCATGCTAACCGCATTGAGAGTATTAGTCTGCATGTAAGTGCCGCTTGGTTGGTGGATCATACACGAGATAGCCTTGTGGTGGTGGTGGACATGCTGTTTTAAGCGCATTCTTACTTGCAGGCGAGACCCACCGTGTTTGACATGGATGACCCCCTCAGCGATCGCCTCTTCGTCGTGGCAGAGCGATTACGAGGATGATCTACAGTGCAGAACGGTCTAGAGTGCAGATACTGCTGACCTTAAGAGACTAATGCTCCACTCTGACACTACTAATCGTTCTACATGAATATGAATGTGGGTTTTCATATAAATAATGTATGGAAATGGGAGACACCAGTGTATACCCAGAATGCTCATCGATGCAACTATGCTGTCTGGTAATAAATATTTTTCGGTCAAAAGGCAGCAGAACTGTGGCCGAGTTAAGTCGAATGTCGTATTTCTTCACTGATAGGTTGTATGGAGATTGGAGAGTCTAAGTGAGAATTTTACTGGAGGCCTATAATAAGCAGTAGGAGTGTAGTAAATTAGGCGTCGACCTTTTTCATGCATGGTTTATTTCCTGCTGACGCTGTTGATAATGGAATGACATCGTGGATAAAACAACAGCGGTAGAAAGCTGTTCATGCTTGGCTGCCCCTTAACTTCATGAAGGCTGCGCAGTCAGTGGGCGAATGGTGCCATAAATATTTGTGGCTGATTGAATATTCCCTAAAATAAGTCCCGCGGCGTGCATACGATATTAATGCCAGTGCCATGCATGATGCATCCCCGTAAAATCGATAATTATATAGGCCTATATCTTTTCCCTGGCTACCACTATTTTTCTCTGTCTCTGCCTGTCTCTTTCTGTTTCTATATAGCTCTCTCTCTCTCTCTCTCTCTCTCTCTCTCTCTCTCTCTCTCTCTCTCTCTCTCTCTCTCTCTGCGTCTCTGTCTCTCTCTCTCTCTGCGTCTCTGTCTCTCTGCCTCCCTATTTGTCTCTGTCTCCATATGCGTGCGTGTCTATCTTTCATTCTGTCTCTGTCTCCGTTGCTAACTCCTTGCGCCTACATTCTTTGTTTTGTGTGTTGTCTGCATGCTCAGAACTGCTTGATTTTCCCTCTGTTTGTCTCTTTGCCTGTCTGTCTGTCTAATTTTAAAGGTGTATTTGTCACGCACGCACTTCACCCCCCCCCCCCCCGGTCCCCCGCCCACACGCAAATCCATCGATCCTGCTGAATTAGTGGCAGACGGATGATCCGGTGTCCCTTTTGGCTTTGTGCAAACTTATTGAAGAGCGCCGGTTGTCGCCCTGAAGCCATAGATTTCTGTAGAAAGTGATCTAAGATTCGCAAACGTCTCCTGGGGATGACAGCATACCTGTAGTTTCTCTCGTAGGCTATACAGTCTCGTCTACCACGTTTTTACATTCACAACTGCTCTCATAATTAATCACTGCTATCGCCACAAACACACTCGCGCGATGAGTCATTAGTGGCGTCCAGTCTTAAAATATAAGTTTCTATGCTAAAATATTTTATGCAGCCTTAACACGCAGTTTCAGGCTCTCTGAGTAGGCTAATGAAACACGATTGCTTAATTAAAGCTGATTTCCAATAAAAAAATTTATTACAATGCTGAACAATGTTTTAGAACGGAACAAGAATAAGATGAGACATATAGAATGCAAATGGCCAAACTAATATTTCTCTCTTTAGCCTATAAATTATATTAGGTTACACCCTGTTTCAATTTTTTTGCCTGAAGTAAGCTTTTATATTTCCTACACGTAGGCAGCACATAATCGCTACAAATGCACCGCTACGGGACGCTTTGACATAATTAGGGCCTGTATAACAGTGTATATAGAGAGGATATCGTATTTGAAGTTGTTTGAAAGTCTAGAACTTTCCAACAAAGTAAAATTTGCAGGAGCAAGTTTTGTAAGACAGCAAGAGTGACCTAAGAAATTTCTGTTTAATGTCTGCAATACACCGTTCCATAGAATCCATAAGTCTAGCACTGGTGTCACGTGGTGTGTCTAATGAAGCACCTCTGATCCATCGCAGCAGCTGAGCTGATCCCTATTCATGAAAGCATTGTTCAGTTTAAGATTAAAAATCTTTTTATTGTCACCAAGTGCAGATGCATGTTGCAAGACACATCGACGAACGAATAGGTATGAGAAGCATCAATTATGTTCCGCTATAGTAGGGAACCCAGGTTATAATAGTAACGGTTTTTACCTGGAGCAACATCAATGCTATGACGTCAATCATCGGCAGGTATAAACTATAGTATACCTACATCGTGAT
>CAMAOG010000085.1:0-22440 GCA_945859605.1 Lumbricus rubellus | reverse complement strand
ATCAGAAATTATAGTGAAGATAAAAATAATAATGATAATAATAATAATAATAATAATAATAATAATAATAATAATAATAATTATCATTATCCTGTTCTTAAGTCCTCCCGACTTACAACCCTTATTAAGTCCTCATTTTCATTTATTTTAGTAAAACGCCAGTGTTTCAAAACATACGCATCTTATTGTTTTGAAATTTTTCCCCACGTCTTGTAATATATTAATCTACTAATATCCACGTTTTCTTCGAAAAATATCTGTTAACAGCAAATATAACTTTTAAACGTGAGCTCCTTAGAAATCTAAAGTCCTCACGACTGATGCAGGTAATAATTTCTTTCGCTTTTATACCCATTGGCTCCTCTTCCTATGCTTTCTGGCCCACAAGGTCGACATATTCGATTTTACACTAACGCCACGCTTAAGTACTCACGAGTGTCGTCCTAATCGTGAATGTAATTATACATAACCGTACATATAATACGTCCGTCAGGCTTCATGTCCGTTGGTCAGTCCGTCGGTCTACCTATCCTTCTATGTGTGTGTCCCGCTGTATGTCTGTACGTATGGTCAGTCCGTCGGTCTACATATCCTTCTATGTGTCTGTCCAGTTGTATGTCTGTACGTATGTCCGTTGGTCAGTCCGCCGGTCTACCTATCCTTCTATGTGTGTGTCCAGTTGCATGTCTGTGCGTATGTCCGTTGGTCAGTCCGTCTGCCTACCTATCCTTCTATGTGTGTGTCCAGTTGTATGTCTGTGCGTATGTCCGTTGGTCAGTCCGTCTGCCTACCTATCCTTCTATGTGTGTGTCCAGTTGTATGTCTGTGCGTATATCAGTTGGTCAGTCCGTCTCCATACCTGTCCTTTTGTATGTCTGTCCCACTGTCTGTCTGTGCGTATGTCCGTTGGTCAGTCCGTCTGCCTACCTGTCCTTCTGTGTGTCTGTCCCGCTGTCTGTCTGTGCGTATGTCCGTTGGTCAGTCCGTCTTCCTACCTGTCCTACTGTGTGTCTGTCCCGCTGTCTGTCTGCGCGTATGTCCGTTGGTCAGTCCGTCTGCCTACCTGTCCTTCTGTGTGTCTGTCCCGCTGTCTGTCTGTGTGTATGTCCGTTGGTCAGTCCGTCGGTCTACCTGTCCGTCTGTGTGTCTGTCCCGCTGTCTGTCTGTGTGTATGTGCATTGGTCAGTCCGTCTGCCTACCTGTCTGTCTGTGTGTATGTCCGTTGGTCAGTCCGTCTGCCTACGTGTCCTTCTGTGTGTCTGTCCCGCTGTCTGTCTATCCGTATGTGCGTTGTTAAGTCCTTCTGCCTACCTGTCCTTTTGTATGTCTGTCTCGCTGTCTGTCTGTGCGTATGTCCGTTGGTCAGTCCGTCGGTCTACCTGTCCGTCTGTTTGTCTGTCCCGCTGTCTGTGTGTGTATGTGCATTGGTCAGTCCGTCTGCCTTTCTGTCCGTCTGTGTGTCTGTCCTGCTGTCTGTCTGTGCGTATGTCCGTTGGTCAGTCCTTCTGCCTACCTGTCCTTCTGTGTGTCTGTCCCGCTGTCTGTCTATCCGTATGTGCGTTGTTAAGTCCTTCTGCCTACCTGTCCTTTTGTATGTCTGTCTCGCTGTCTGTCTGTGTGTATGTCCGTTGGTCAGTCATTCAATCTACCTGTCCGTCTGTGTGTCTGTCCCGCTGTCTGTCTGTGCGTATGTCCGTTGGTCAGTCCTTCTGCATACCTGTCCTTCTGTGTGTCTGTCCCGCTGTCTGTCTGTGCGTATGTCCGTTGGTCAGTCCGTCTTACTACCTGTCCTACTGTGTGTCTGTCCCGCTGTCTGTCTGCGCGTATGTCCGTTGGTCAGTCCGTCTGCCTACCTGTCCTTCTGTGTGTCTGTCCCGCTGTCTGTCTGTGTGTATGTCCGTTGGTCAGTCCGTCTGCCTACCTGTCCCTCCGTGTGTCTGTATAGTTGTATGTATGTGCGTATGTCAGTTGGTCAGTCCGTCTGCCTATCTGTCCGTCTGTGGGTCTGTCCCTCTGTCTGTCTGTGCGTATGTCCGTTGGTCAGTCCGTCTGCCTACCTGTCCTTCTGTGTGTCTGTCCCGCTGTCTGTCTGTGCGTATGTCCGTTGGTCAGTCCGTCTGCCTACCTGTCCTTCTGTGTGTCTGTACCGCTGTCTGTCGGTGCGTATGTCCGTTGGTCAGTCCGTCTGTCTACCTGTCGGTCTGTTTGTCTGTCCCGCTGTGTGTGTATGTGCATTTTTCAGTCCGTCTGCCTACCTGTCCGTCTGTGTGTCTGTCCCGCTGTCTGTCTGTGCGTATGTCCGTTGGTCAGTCCGTCTGCCTACCTGTCCTTCTGTGTGTCTGTCCCGCTGTCTGTCTGTGCGTATGTCCGTAGGTCAGTCCGTCTTCCTACCTGTCCTAATGTGTGTCTGTCCCGCTGTCTGTCTGCGCGTATGTCCGTTGGTCAGTCCGTCTGCCTACCTGTCCTTCTGTGTGTCTGTCCCGCTGTCTGTCTGTGTGTATGTCCGTTGGTCAGTCCGTCTGCCTACCTGTCCCTCCGTGTGTCTGTATAGTTGTATGTATGTGCGTATGTCAGTTGGTCAGTCCGTCTGCCTATCTGTCCGTCTGTGGGTCTGTCCCGCTGTCTGTCTGTGCGTATGTCCGTTGGTCAGTCCGTCTGCCTACCTGTCCTTCTGTGTGTCTGTCCCGCTGTCTGTCGGTGCGTATGTCCGTTGGTCAGTCCGTCTGTCTACCTGTCCGTCTGTTTGTCTGTCCCGCTGTGTGTGTATGTGCATTTTTCAGTCCGTCTGCCTACCTGTCCGTCTGTGTGTCTGTCCCGCTGTCTGTCTGTTCGTATGTCCGTTGGTCAGTCCGTCTGTGTGTCTGTCCCGCTGTCTGTCTGTGCGTATGTCCGTTGGTCAGTCCGTCTGCCTACCTGACCTTCTGTGTGTCTGTCCCGCTGTCTGTCTGTGCGTATGTCCGTTGGTCAGTCCGTCTGCCTACCTGTCCCTCCGTTTGTCTGTATAGTTTTATGTCTGTGCGTATGTCCGTTGGTCAGTCCGTCTGCCTACCTGTCCTTCTGTGTGTCTGTCCCGCTGTCTGTCTGTGCGTATGTCCGTTGGTCAGTCCGTCTGCCTACCTGTCCTTCTGTGTGTCTGTCCCGCTGTCTGTCTGTGCGTATGTTCATTGGTCAGTCCGTCTGCCTACCTGTCCTTCTGTGTGTCTGTCCCGCTGTCTGTATGTGCGTATGTCCGTTGGTCAGTCCATCTGCCTACCTGTCTTTCTGTGTGTCTGTCCCGCTGTCTGTCTGTGCGTATGTCCGTTGGTCAGTCCGTCTGTCTACCTGTCCTTGTGGCTGTCTGTCCCGCTGTCTGTCTGTGTGTATGTCCGTTTTTCAGTCCGCCTGCCTACCTGTCCTTCTGTGTGTCTGTCCCGCTGTCTGTCTGTGCGTATGTCCGTTGGTCAGTCCGTCTGCCTACCTGTCCTTGAGGCTGTCTGTCCCGCTCTCTGTCTGTGTGTATGTCCGTTGGTCAGCCGTCTGCCTACCTGTTTTTGTGGCTGTCTGTCCCGCTGTCTGTCTGTGCTTATGTGCTTTTGGTCAGTCCGTCTGCCAACCCCTCAGTCCCTGCGTTTGTCTCTTTGCCCGCCAGGCGCCATGTATGTTGGTCTGTTTGTCTGTCTGTGCGTATGTGCTTTGGTCAGTTCGCCTGCCAATCTCTCCGTCCATGCGTCTGTTCCTTTGCCTGCCAGTCTCCTTGTCTGTTGGTTTGTGTTTCTGTGTTTCTGTCTGCAAGTGCGTATGTTTGTTGATCAGGCCGCCTGCTCACCTGTTCGTCTGTTTGTCTGTTTGTCTGTTCTTATGTCCGTTTGTGAGCCCACCTGTTTAATTATCCGTCTGTGTGTCCGTCCGTCTGCATTTCTGTTCGTCTTTATGTTATTCAGTTCGACTGCCTACCTGTCTGTCTGCGTGTCTCTCCGTTTGTACGTATATATCTGTTGCTCACTCCGCATGTCCACTTTTATGTATGTGTGTCTGTCCGTCCAAATGTCAGTGCGTTTGCTTTTTGGTAAGGCCGTCTGTCTACCTGTCCGTCTGTATGTCTGTCTGTATGTATGTCTGCTCATCGGTCCGTTTGCCTACCTGTCTGTCTGTGTGCCCGCCCGTGTGTATGTCTGCGCGTGAATCTGTTGTTCTTACGATTTAAAAACGCTGATTTTTCCAATGCCGAGTTAATAATTTTGAAAGCACCAAATCACGATAAAGTCTTCAGGGCGTGTCGACTTTATAGTGATTTCATGCACAATTACTTTGATGGAAATAATTGTCTTTTTCAACTTCATTGAAAAGTTGAATGGCACGAGATAACGGTTAAGACTGAATGTTCGTCTCTATGCCTGTCCTTCCCGATGTCTGTTTTCTGTCTGTCCTTCGCTCTTTGTGGCCATCTTATCATCTGCATGTTTGTAGGATTACTTCTTTTTGTCTGTGCGTTCATGACCTTTATGTGTGCGTGTGTCCGTTTGCCTGTCTGCGCGCATGTCTGATTGTCAGTCGGTCTCTCCATCTGCCCACCTGTCTGTCTGTGTTCTTGCCCCTATGTCTGCGCATATATATGTTGGTCTGTCTGATTCCCTACATGTATGTCTATGTGCCCGTCTGTCTCTTTGTCTGCAGGTAAGCATGTCAGTGTGACCGACTGCCTGTCTGCATGCCTTGTGGGTAAATGTCTAGCGGTCTCTCTGTCTGGTGTAAGTCTGCCTGCCAAGTAAAGTTTATGTCTGAACGTCTCTGTCCGTCAAACTGAGCATATAAATGGCAGAAAATATCACGACTATGATGACACTGTGCGTCGCCTTCTCGCGATTTAAAGGCGCTTCTTTATTCAATGCCAGTTCAATAATTTTGAGAGCACCAAATCACGACTGATTGTCAGTCGGTCTGTCCATCTGAGTGCGACCTGGTGGCAAACCGGTAACGCGTCCGTTCATGGAGCGGGAAGTTGCGGGTTCGACTCCGGTTAACGACCTTGGACAAGTTGTATACGCACACGCACAATGCCTCTGTCACCAAGCAGTATAATTTGGTACCGGCATAAGCTGAAAAGTAAACAGCAAGTCTTGTGATACGCTGGCCCCGCGGGAGCACTGCATAAGGCAGAAAATCAAAAGGCAGAAAATCAAAAGGCAGAAAAATAATAAGGCAGAAAAATCAAAAGGTAGAAGAATCAAAAGGCAGAAAATCAAAAGGCAGATAAATCAAAAGGCAGAAAAATCAAAAGGCAGAAAATCAAAAGGCAGAAAATCAAAAGGCAGAAAATCAAAAGGCAGAAAAATCAAAAAGCAGAAACTCATGAAGATGTTGCATAGCAAAGTCAATATTTCATCCGTAGTGTTAGAACTCAACAAATATAAAGCACCATTAGCGTTATAAATGTCCTGATTCACCAACTATTTCAAAACATACAAAAATCGGCCTGTAATGTTATAATGTTCGATGGTAAACCGATTAATCAGTTTCAGCAGGCTGAAAGTAATAATTATTGTGCATTTATATTTAGGCGGCAAAATGGAGCTTGCATATGTCACGATAAACACTACGACACACAGGGCAGAACGTTCGAAACGTTTATTTACTTAAAATTACTTCAAAGCATCTGTTTTGACAAAGTCTGGTACGATTACCGTTTATGTATTGCAAGTAACTGACCCTGTCTTTTGATTGTTGATTTCATACAAATTACATCAAAGCAGCCGGTTCAAGGCATCCAAGCATCCATTTACAAAAGTGGGGTGGTGTCCACTGTTTCAATTCTCAATCAATGTCTTCTTATTTTCCGCCTTTTCAGTTTCTGCCTTTTCATTTTCTGAGGTCACATTATTGTTTGTTTAATGCAAGTGACTGCCTTTTGATTTTCTGCCTTTTGATTTTCTGCCTTTTGATTTTTATGCCTTTTGATTTTTTGCCTTTTGATTTTTCTGCCTTTTGATTTTCTGCCTTATGCAGTAGACCCGCTCCGCGTCCAGGACCTTGGGGTTCGTCCATTGCTGGCTCAAAGCCATTGAAAAGGAGATGAACGGCTCCCTATGTTCCTCATGGAACGGATATGACTCTACTTTACTCTCCATCTGAGCACATGCATTTTGGTCTGTACGATTCCCTACATGTCTGTCTGTGTGCCAGTCTGTCTCTCTGTCTACACGTAAGCATGTCAGTCTGACATGCCTGACTGCCTGCCTAGAGGGTGGGTGTCTGGCCGTCAAGTACTTAGCATAGTAATAGCAGGAAGTAAGGCTCCTGTCTACATGTGCGTCCGTGTGTATGTTCGTGTGTATGTCCGTACGTATGTCTGTTGGTCAGGCTGCCTGCCTACCACTATGTCTGTGTCTGTCTGTATGTCTGTTTGCTGGTGGATCCGCTGCCTACCACTATGTAAGTGTGTCTGATGATGAGTAGGCCTACATGCCCGAAGTTTCCGACGACCTTTTTTAGTCATCCGGCCAAAATCTCGGGGAAATGGGAAAATAGAAAATTTAATCAATTCCTCTACACACTTTTCCCCCATGAACCCTGATTTACTAGCGTGTACGGTGTACCCTGCTTTTTCCTCGCGTATACCCTACTTGTCGTGAGGTGAGTATACGATGCCGTTTTTTTCTGGAGGTAAGCACACGCCTATACCCGCGTATACCCTTGATTACAACCCAGCCTGTTGTGCCGTGTGCTATGGGCATTTGATCCTGGGATGTTTGGTCCGGGGACATTTTATCCGGGGACATTTTGTCCAGGGACTTTTTGTCCGGAGACTTTTTGTCCAGGGACATTATGTCCGGAAAATTTTGTCCGGGACATTTTGTCCGAGGACATTTTGTCCGGGGACACTTTGTCCGGAGACATTTTGTCCGGGACATTTTGTCCGGGGACATTTTATCCGGGGACATTTTGTCCGGGGACTTTTTGTCCAGGGACTTTTTGTCCGGGGACTTTTTGTCCAGGGGCATTATGTCCGGGACATTTTCTCCGGGTCATTTTGTCCGGGGACATTTTGTCCGGGGACACTTTGTCCGGAGACATTTTGTCCGGGACATTTTGTCCGGGGACATTTTATCCGGGGACATTTTGTCCGGGGACTTTTTGTCCAGGGACTTTTTGTCCGGGGACTTTTTGTCCAGGGGCATTATGTCCGGGACATTTTCTCCGGGTCATTTTGTCCGGGGACATTTTGTCCGGGGACACTTTGTCCGGAGACATTTTGTCCGGGACATTTTGTCCGGGGACATTTTATCCGGGGACATTTTGTCCGGGGACTTTTTGTCCAGGGACTTTTTGTCCGGGGACTTTTTGTCCAGGGGCATTATGTCCGGGACATTTTCTCCGGGTCATTTTGTCCGGGGACATTTTGTCCGGGGACACTTTGTCAGTCCACGCCTCCAAGTGGTTGGTGTCGGGAATTGATGGTGGTTGTTATGATGATGATCACAATTTTCAATAGAAGTGTTAGCTACTTTGGTATCATATCATATCATTGAGAGAAAAAAATCATTTTCATAAATCATGCTAACTGAATGACATTGTAGGCTGTGACTATACGATTTAGTATAAGCAACGGTGTCGATTCCTGTTCCCCTTACTTCCTCACTCAGTCCAACTATAGTGAGATTACCAGATAAGCCTTTGAGCTTCTTTTCCTTATTAGTCGATCCACATTATCCTTGCTGTTACAATACTATCATAATTATTATGATGAATGCAATTTAGCCTACTATTAATAATTTTTTTTATTTTTTATTTGTTGTGCAAATATAAACAGTAAATTCTGTGCCACTAAATGATTTCTCTTCATCTGTGTGTATGTACGTATGTCCGTTGATCCGTCTGTCTGCCTGCCTGTCCGTCTGTTTATCTGTCCCGCTATCTGTCTGAACGTACGTCTGTTGGTCTGTCCACCTACCTACCTGTCATGGGCGCCCGCACATAGACAAGAGAGGGCACTTGCCCCCCTGGAAAATGGAAACCTATTTTTTAACTACTACTTTTGGAGTTTTCAACAAATTTCTTCGCATTAGAGAATTTAATATACCAATTATGGACACGGTAGAACTAAGAATTCCACGTTTAGAAACTTTCATAAAAATATACTTTTAATTTTCTACCTTGCATTTTCCAAGCTCTTGCAAAAATATAACCATGATCTTTTGGTTTTACCCCCTCCACGCAGGCTCCCATGCAAATATTGATTACAATGTGTAGCCTATTTGATTGAAATCTCGCTGCATGCACCTTTTCACAACTGCACAAAATATCATCAATAAATTACACTAATGTAACTAGAAGCACTTGCCCCTTGAAAACTGACATCATCATCATCATCATCAACAACCGTGGGCTCAATGCCCGTAGGTGTCCGACGCCTTCTTCACAATGTTTTTCCAATTGAGTCTGTCCTGGGCCGCGTGCCCCAGGTGTTGTAGGTCTTCTCCACACCAATCTACAATGTCATCAGTCCATTCTCGATGCGGTCTTCCTCTTTTGTTGTTGCCCTCCATTATTCCAAACATCAGAGTCTTAATCTTTCTATCATCTTTCATTCTGCAGATATGTCCGAACAATTTCAGTTTTCGTTGGATGATCTTCTGCATCAGATTCTCAGTCATATCCACTCTCTTGTATACTTCGTCATTGTTGATCTTCTGTGTCCATCCTATCCTCAAGATTTTTCTGTAGCATTTTCTCTCAAATGCTAACACTCTTCTTTGTGAATCTTTCGTTAGTACCCATGTCTCGCAAGCATACAACATGCTACTGAAAACACCAGTCTTTAATACCTCCAACTTTGTTTTTATACGGATTGCTCTGCTTTTCCAAATTTTCTCCATTGCTTTCAGCACTGCTGTTCCCTTTGCTATTCGTATCTTTATTTCACTCTTGCAGTCTAGATCGAATGTCATACTACTTCCAAGGTAAGTAAACCTCTCCACGTTTTCCAGGTGTATTCCTTCCACCATTACTCGTTGCGTGATGTCTTTATCGCCAAATACCATTGTTTTTGTCTTATCAAAGTTCATGAACAATCCATATTTCTTTGCTTCCTCATTCAGCATTTGGGTTGTAGATTCCATTTCTGTTGGGTCCTCCTCAATGATGTCGACATCATCCGCAAAGCGTAAGTTGTTTATGCGCATCCCCTGAACCGAGACTCCTCCTTCCTTGCTCTTTACCCTGTCCATTGCGCGTTTTAAGTCTGATATGAAGACCGTAGGTGATATTGGGTCCCCTTGTCTCATGCCCCTGTTCGTTCTAAACCATGGTCCCAACTCTCCACATGTTCTGACTGCCGCCTGTGATGTGCCGTTTATATCTCGAAGCAGCTGGATCAATTTGTTCTCGACCCCGTACGATTGTAGGACTGCCCATGTCACATTCTGGTCCACACTATCAAACGCTTTCTTGAAGTCGACGAAGCAGTTGTAGATCTTCTTGTTCTTTCTTCGTGCTTTTTCTGCTATGAGTCTTAATGCCAAAATTTGCTGTATCGTGCTTCTGTCCTTCCGAAATCCTGCCTGTTCATCCGCCAGATGTTCTTCCATATGGTTTCTTAACCTCTCTGCCAGCACCATCATCAACACCTTGCCCATGTGGCTTATCAGTGCAATAGTGCGGTAGTTGCTGCATTCTAATGGGCTTCCCTTTTTATAAATTGTTACCAATATCGACTTCTTCCACTCCTCCGGTGCACGTCCCTGCTCCCATGCCATATTACACAGCCAGTGGATTTCACCCAGTAAAAGATCTCCACCGTATTTGATCATTTCGCCAGTGATGTTATCAGATCCAGGGCTTTTATTGTTTTTCAATCTTGCTATTGCTCTTTCGACCTCCTCCACCAGTATGTCTGTGTTGGTCTCTGTCGTCGGAGGGGATATGTCCTTTAATTCCCTTATTACTTCTCTGGCAAGATCTTGGTTCGTTTGCTCGCTGTATAATTCGCTGCAATATTCTGTCCATCGTTGAAAACTGACACCTATTTTTAATTCATTCATCCATTCCATGGACTTATTGTTCTCTTTCAGAAACCTTCTTTTAACCAATACTTTTTGATTTTTGCAAACTTTTTGCACTAAAAAAACAATTCATATTAAAACATTTAAAGTGAAACTCAGAAATTTACATCAAGAACCCTCTAAGAAAAAATTTAACACCAATGCATGTTCCTAATTTCCTGCTTTATGTTTTTCGACCTATTGCCCCTTTTTTAACCGTGACCATCGTGTTTTTCCCCTTCCAGCAAATCCTTCTGCGGGCGCCCATGCTACTTGTACGTCTGTGTGTCTGTCTGTATGTGTGTCCGTTGGTCTGTCCACCTGCCTACCTATCCGTCTGTGTGTCTGTCCCGCTGTCTGTCTGTCTGTCTGTCTGTCTGTCTGTACGTATGTCCGTTGGTCTGTCTGCCTACCTGCCCGTCTGTGTGTCCATAATGCGTCGCCCTATTCACGATTTAAAGGCGATTATGTTTTCAATGGTCCAGCCACCCAGTTATTTTTCCACAATTCTCACACTGGACCGAATGGAACGAAAACATTTATTTTTTCCTATCGCCTCAATATGGTTGGTGTCGAGGACTGATGGTGGTTGTTATGATGGTCTGTCCACCTGCCTACCTATCCGTCTGTGTGTCTGTCTGTGTGTCTGTCTGTATGTCTGTCTGTGTGTCTGTGTGTCTGTCTGTCAGTGCGTATGTTTGTTGGTCATTCCGCCTGCCAACCTCTCAGTCCGTGCGTCTGTCTCTTTGCCTGTCAGTCTCCATGTCTGTTGGTCGGTTCGCCAGCCTACTTGTCCGTCTGTGTGTCTGTCTCGCTATCTGTCTGAACGTACGTCTGTCTGTCTGTATGTCGTCTGCCCTCGTGTCCTTCTGTGTGTCTGTCTCTCCGTACGTATGTTCGTTGATCAATCCGCCTGCCAACCCCTCAATCTGTGCGTCTGTCCCTTTGCCTGTCAGTCTCCATGTCTGTTGGTCTCTGTGTCTGTCTATATGTTTCTCTGTGTGTCTGTCTGTCTGCAAGTTCGTACGTTTGTTGATCAGGCCGCCTGCTCACCTGCTGTTCTTGTGTCCGTTTGTGAGACCGTCTGTTTACTTATCTGTCTGTGTGTCCGTCCGTCCGTATGTCTGTTCGTCTTTGGGTTATTCAGTCCGCCTGCCTACCTGTCTGTCTGCGTGTCTGTCCGTTTGTACGTATATCTGCTGCTAACTCCGCAATGCGTTCGCATGTCCACTTTTATGTCTGTGTGTCTGTCCGTCCAAATGTCAGTGCGTTTGCTCTTTGGTAAGGCCGCCTGTCTACCTGTCCGTCTGTCTGTCTGTATGTATGTCTGCTTGTCAGTCCGTCTGCCTACCTGTCTGTCTGTGTGCCCGCTCGTGTGTATGTCGGCGCGTGAATCTGTTATTCTTACAATTTAAAGACGCTTATTTTTCCAATGCCAAGTTAATAACTTTGAAAGCACCAAATCACGATAAAGTCTTCGGGCGTGTCGACTTAATAGTGATTTCAGACAAAGTTACTTTGATGGGAATAATTATTGTCTCCTTCAACCTCATTGAACAGTTGAATGAAATAACGGTTAGCCTAAGGCTGAATGTTCGTCTCTATGCCTGTCCTTCCCGATGTCTGTTTTCTGTCTGTCCTTCGCTCTTTGTGGCCATCTTATCATCTGCATGTTTGTAGGCCTACTTCTCTTTTGTCTATGCGCCCATGACTTTTATGTGTGCGTGTGTCCGTTTGCCTGTCTGCGCGCATGTCTGATTGTGTTTATACTATCTCCGTTGGGCAGGCCTCCTGAGGCTCCGGTCTACCTGTGCGTCCGTGTGTATGTTCGTCTGTGTGTCTGTTGGTCAGTCCGCTTGCCTACTTTTATGTATGTGTGTCTGTACGTATGTCCGCTGGTCAATCCGCCTGTCTACCTGCCCGTCTGTGCGTCTGTCCGTCTGTATTTCAGTGCGTATATTTGTTGTTCTGTCCGACTGCCTATCTGTCCGACAGTGTGTATGTCCTTCTTTCTGTCTACGTGTTAGTATGTTTGTGTGTCCGTCTGTCTTTACATGCGTAGGTCCGATGGTCTGTCCGCTTGACCACCTGTCTGTTTGTGTGTGTTTGTCCTTCTCTCTATTCCATTGTGTATGTTGATTTCTCCTCTACTTGTCTGTCTGTGTGCCTGCACGTGTGTATGTATGCGCATGAATCTGTTGATCTGTTCGACTGCCTACCTGCCTGTCTGCATGTCCGTCTATCTGTCTGCAGACTCTGCACGAAAGTCTGTTGGTCTATCTGCCTTGCAAGTAGGCAAAATGTCTGTATGTCTGGCCGTGAAGTAATTAGCATAGGAAGGGCAGAAAATAACGTTTAGGGCTACTGTAACACAGATGCGTCGCCTTAATCGCGATTTAAAGTCGGTTATTATTCCAATACCGAACTCATAATAATGGAAATCACCAAATCACGAGTAAGTCCTCAGAGCGTGTCGACTTTGTAGTGATTTCAAGCACAGTTACTGTTATGGGAATTCTTCTTCAACGTCATTGAGCAGTGGAGTTTGCTTTTAAGGCTGAATGTTAGTTTCTATTTCTGTCCATGCCGCTGTCTGTCTTTCTCTCTGTCCTCCGGTAATAAAATTGTGGCTGTTTTATCGTCTGTGTGTATGTCGGTACGTATGTCTGTTGGCCATGCCGCCTGCCTACCACTATGTCTGTGTGTCTGTCAGTCAGTCTGTATATCAGTGCGCATGTTTGTTGGTCAATCCGCCTGTCTGCCTCTGTGGCTGCGTGTATTTCTGTCTACCTGTATGTAAGTGTGTCTGTCTGTCTGTATGTACGTCTATTTGCTGTTGAATCCGCTTGCCTATACCTCTATGTCTGTGTGTCTGTCCGTCCGTATGTCAGTTCATATGTTTGTTGGTCAAGCTTTCTGACTACCTGACCGTGTGTGTGTCTGTCCGTCTGTACCTGTACTATGTTTGTTCTTGTCTCTGTCTATGCGTCCAAGAGTTTTTACGTAAACGTGCATGTGTCCGGCTGTATGCGTGTAATTTTCTTGGTTTATGCGCCTGCAAACTTCTCCGGCTGTGTGTTTGTCCCTCTGTCTATCTGCCCGTATAAGTCCGTTGGGCTGTCCGCCTGACAAGCTGTCTGTCTGTGTGCCTGTCCGTCTGTCTGTCTACGCGAAAGTCTGTTGTTCTGTCCTCCTGCATCCCGGTTTGTCCATTTGCCTGTCATTCTTCCTGTCTAGGCGTGTCTTTTGGTCTGTCCGTCTGCGTACCTGTCTGTCTTTGTGTCTATGCGTCTCCTTGCGACCATGTATCATGCTGGTCGTGAAGCCTCCCTGCTGGCCTTTGTCATTAGGGTAGCATTAGGTGATAGGAGAACAGAGACGACTTCAAACTCTTTGCGTGCTGCATTGATGTATCCTTGAGTTGACTCTCGGCCACCTATATGTAAATACCAAACGAACCCTAGCTTCACCGGGCCCCGAACATCGAACATATCCGATAATCACCTCAAATAATTAGCGATGCAACCCATTATGCTATCCAGATGTCCAGTTGCGCGTATTCACCTTACCTCGACTCGTGCATGGCGGGTCTTTGTCTAGCTGTGAGGTTTGAGGTGATTAAGTGCTATAATTATAGTTATATTGAAGTATTCCTGGAAAATAGTTTTTCGCCCCTTCCCCAATCAAAGGTACCTCGCGAGGTGAGGGCTGGGTGGGGGCATGCGTGAGTGCGTGCATGCATGCATGCATACATACATACATACTGTAACATACATACATACATGTATACATACATACATACATACATACATACATACATACATACATACATACATACATACATACATACATACATACATACATACATACATACATACATACATACATACACACACACACACATACATACATACATACATACATACATAGTATTACATACATACATACATACATACATACATACATACATACATACATACATACATACATACATACATACATACATACATACATACATACACACATACATACATACATACATACATACATACATACAGGTCATTTATCTGTTGGTAAACCCATCAGTTGTGGTGTACCTAACTGCTCAATTCTGGGGTCATCGTGAGGGTCGGTTAGGGTTAGTGATAGGGTTAGTGCAGTCATTAATGAACATAGGTTAGGCATAGTGAGGGTCGGTTAGGGTCAGGTTAGGTATCGTGAGGGTCGGTTAGGGTTAGTGATAGGGTTAGTGCATTCATTCATTAACATAGGCTAGGCATCGTGAGGGTCGGTTAGGGTCAGGTTAGGTATCGTGAGGGTCAGTTAGGGTTAGTTATAGGGTTAGTGCAGTCATTCATTAACATAGGCTAGGCATCGTGAGGGTCGGTTAGGGTCAGGTTAGGCATCGTGAGGGTCGGTTAGGGTTAGTGATAGGGTTAGTGCAGTCATTCATTAACATAGGGGTCCTTATGAAGGAGAAATGTCCTAGGTCGGGGGGAAAACGTCCGGGGGGGGGGTAAATGTACGGGGGAGAATATGTCCGGGGGGAATATGTCCAGGGGGAAATGTCCTAAATCTTTATTGTTCCTAATATATGTAAATGACCTGACGACTACTTCCAAAGTGTTTCACTATAATATTGTTTGCTGATGACACGAATGCCTTTATCTATATCTATAAGAAAGGATGTATGTACAATTGTACATGTATGTATGTATGTATGTATGTATGTATGTATGTATGTATGTATGTATGTAAGTATGTATGTATGTATGTATGCATGCATGCATGCATGCATGCATGTGTGTGTATGCATGCATGCATGCATGCATGTATGTATGTGTCTATGTATGTATGTATGTGTGTATGTATATGATTTTGTCCAGAATACACGCCCACAGTTTCGCAGCTATTGATCTGAAACTTTGCACCTAGAGAGGGGTCCATCAAACTTAGCAAGTTCATGGTTTGGCGAATTTCTAACACCATGGAGGCCAGGATGGGGGGAACTTTGGGGAAGGGGGCAAAAATTTTTTGGCAGCTATTGATGTCAAATTTTGCATTTCGACAGAGGACCCCCAGATACTCCCAGAAAACGAGTTGGCGAATCTCTACCACCAGGGGAGAATGGAGGGGGAGGCAAAAACTCCATTTTTTCAATTTTTTACCATCGCCATAGTTCACAGCTATTCACCTGAAACATTGCAGCTAGATAGAGTGCCACCGGGACCACCTCGCCCCCAACCAACACACACCTCGCCCCGCAGAGGCCGGCTGGGGCAAGGCGTGGTTTAGGGGGCGAAATTTGTTTGGGGGGCGAAATTTTTTCTCCAGTTATTGATGTCAAATTTTGCATTTGGACAGAGGACCGTCAGTTCAACCCAGTGGAGGAATTGGCGAATCTTTACCACCAAGGGGAGAAATGGGGGGGGGGGCAAAAACTCCATTTTCCCTATTTTTGTGCCATCGCCATATAGTTTCACAGCTATTCACCTGAAAAGTTGTAGCTAGATAGGGTGCCACCATGACCACCTCGCTACCAACCAACACACACCTCGCCCGGAATACATTCACAGAAACATACATACATACAAACATACAAACATACAAACATACAAACATACATACATACATACATACATACAAACATACAAACATACAAACATACATACATGCAAACATACACACATACATACATATAAACATACATATAAACATACAAAGATGCATACATACACACATATATACATACAAACATACATACATACAAACATACAATGACTTGTTGCTAGTTTTGGGTGTAGGACATTATCCCCCCGGACATTATCTCCCCGTTAACAAGCCTTTCTTGTAGACACTAAACAAATAGGTCCTACATACGATTCTCATTCGTTTACTTCAAATTTAATTCTAGGCCTACTGACACTAATTGGACCTACGTCAATGACGTTAACAAACCGACGTAATTGCAGAACACGGGACCGCTAGATTTTAGTTGTTTTAGTGTCGTATAGTATATATATAGTATCTAATGACGACACTAACACTAACCCTAACCGACCCTCACGACGCTTAACCTGACCCTAACCGACCCTCACGACGCTTACCCTGACCCTAACCGCTGTTCATTTCTCTACTGTATTGTATTTAATTTTGAATGGAAAGGATGTAGTTATTAGTTAAATGACATTAAGAACTTTCGAAGGCTTATCGGTTACGGCACTATTCTAGGATTTGTACATGAAGGGGGATTTTGTCCGGGGGTGACTCGGTCGCAATATAAACGTGGAGTGTGAGGTTGTACTCTGCCTCCGACACTAATCATCTTCGATATGAAACAGTGTCGTTAAGCCCGAATACAATACAAAGGGGTCGGTGTCAGTGGGATGGGAAAATAAGTGCGGGTGGGGTTTAGAAGCGATGGTATGAGATGAAGTGAAGTGAAGTTGGATTGTAATCTTAAATTCCCCTATCTATTATTATTAATTATAAGAGTGCAACGACATTAAATTTAGATTTATATGAATCAGATTCTATCTATGGTTGTTGTGTCTTATAGGGCTATATTAGGCTATATATAATTTATGAATATGACCATATTATTTAGACAGGCCTGTGTATATTGACTGGAGCGTATTGACCACACTGCAGGGGCCCATAGAAGCTATGGGGGCTACATTGTATAGCCTACACTTGATCCAAGAAAGATTACAGATTAGAAATTAAATCAACGTGCGAAGTCTTGCATCGGCCATTATAGGCTTTAATTAAAATAATGACACCGTATTGCTATGACATTTCAGACCATACAAGCCCGCAATAATGCACACATTAATTTTTGTCAACCTTAAACATTTTGTATATAGGCCCTAGATGAGATTTCATCTATCATTGTGGTCTTATTTATATATAATCTATGAATATGACCTTATTTAGACAGGCATGATTGTGTATATTGACTGTAGTGTATAGACCACACTGCGGGGCCCATAGAGGCTACGCTGAATCTACTTCATCCAAGAAAGATCACAGATTAGAATTTAAATCAACGTGCGAAGGTTTGCATCGGTCATTTAGACTTCAATTTAAAGACTGAAACCGTAGCCTATTGTTATGACATTTCAGGCCATAGAAGCCCGCAGGATTGTATACAATGTCATGTCGCCATTAAATATTTTGTATATAGGCCTAGACGAGATTTCAACTATCATTGTGGTCTCATTTATATATAATTTATGAATATGACCATACTTATAAGCTATAAGGGCTCGAGCATACATGAGAAGAGGAATTTAATCTACGCTGAGTGTCTCATAATAATAATTAGCCTACGACGCCTAATTATTAGGTCTCGATATAAAACTACTGAACACTTCAATGGGTGATTTGGTCCGTTCTCACCAAGTGGCGAATAATTTATCTGACTTGGTAAGCGGAAGTAACTTGTAAAACATGACCTTGCTACACGTAGGTCACCGCGGCATTTACCCCCCGGACAATTTCTCCCTCTGTACATATTATAGGTTAGGCAACGTGAGGGTTGGTTAGGTTCAGGTTAGGCATCGTGAAGGTCGGTTAGGGTCAGGTTTGCATCGTGAGGGTCGGTTAGGTTTAGTGATAGGGTTAGTGCAGTCATTCATTAACATAGGTTAGGCATCGTGAGGGTCGGTTAGGGTCAGGTTAGGCATCGTGAGGGTCGGTTAGGGTTAGTGACAGGGTTAGTGCAGTCATTCATTAACATAGGTTAGGCATCGTGAGGGTCGGTTAGGATCAGGTTAGGCATCGTGAGGGTCGGTTAGGGTTAGTGATAGGGTTAGTGCAGTCATTCATTAACATAGGGACCCCTATTGGGGGGGGGGGGGGAATGTCCTAGGTCGGGGGAAAAACGTCCGGGGAGAATATGTCCGGGGGGAATATGTCCGGGGGAAAAATGTCCTACATCCGTTTTAAATAAATAACTCTGCACACGCGGTCAAATGGCCTTGGTCAGATTATGATGCATTGGTGGTTATAGCCATAGTTGCAATTGGCATTATTTCTGTCACTATGCAGTTTTGTGGAAAAGTGTGTGCTGTGTCCTCTCATCAACAGTGCATATTGTGATTGGATTACTCTAGTTATGATCTCAAGCTGTTTTTTTGTGCTTTTGTTCGTTAATTTCCTTACGAGAATAACCCTGTACCCTATTGATGGACACTATTATATTCCTACCTTGATTTAGTGAATATGTAGTTAAGATAGGCCTAATAAAACTCTGCATAGACACTTCCGCCAGTCTGAATTGCATTCGAAGCAATATAAATAATCTGTATGTATATAATATATACAAACATATTATGTTTGTCTCTCTACCTGTCTGCCTGGCTGTCTGCTCGCCCGCCCCTCTCACACCCACCCGCCCGCCCGCTGTCTGTCTGTCTATCTATAGTGCCTGTCTTCCTGCCTACCTGCCTGCTTACCCTACCTCCCGCCCGACCACCAGCGCTCCTGGCCCCCGGACTGACATAAATAAACATTATGAACATTGAACAGACGAACACACACACACACACACACACACACACACACACACACGCATTCGGATATACAGGCTCTAATCATACACGCAGTTTTACATTTATTCATTCATTCGGAAAATACTATAGCGCCTCTTCAAGGACAAGGAGCTACTCTATGGCGCTCCCAGCCCAACCACGTCTGTAGAATATAATTAATTATAGGCCTACATATTCACGAACAGTCATAAAACCGGATAGTCACAGAAAATGATAGACAGGTATGCCTGCTAATGACCAGTGCATGGCACACACCAGCAGGCATACCTAAACATAATAAATTAACACTTGAGTGCCCAATGTATTTTTGGTACACGAAGGCCCAAAGTCCGCGCGGACACCAGTGTTTTCATGCTAATTTCTTGAGAAGGGATTAGAATATCATAACAGAATTTGGTTCTGTGTAATCCCAAATGAATTTGCTATCGAATGATGTACATGTATCTTATATTACAATTGCACCACCTGGTGTAAAATAATAGTGTAAAAATCTCGTGACACATTATATGCTTGCTTGCGTTATTTACCGAAGGAAGCCTATAATTATATGCTTGTATGAATATCAGCCGCATATCTTGCGGCACCCTTAGTATATGCTGTGGTTGTGGTGTACACTACAGGGTAGGACGATACTCACGAAAAATATACCATTCAAAGCCCAAAATGGTCGTGGACGGACAAAATGTCCCCGGACAAAATGTCCCCGGACAAAATTTCCCCGGACAAAATGTCCCCGGACAAAATGTCCCCGGACAAAATGTCTCCGGACAAAATGTCCCCGACAAAATGTCCCCGGACAAAATGTCTCCGGACAAAATGTCCCCGAACAAAATGTCCCCGGATAAAATGTCCCCGGACATTATCCAAACATAGCCCAGGAGCAAACAATACAATAGCCTACATGCAATTAACGCAGAGTCGTAAAAAGGTGTAAAATGGCAAATTTAGAATAATACAATTGTGAATTTTAGAATAATTAGAAACTGGAATGCATTCAGTATAAACATTTCAAACGTTAAAATTTTTAGTTTTGTTATTATATATACATGTATATACACTGTGTCCGGAAAAATTCCAAGGCTCTAATATATGAATGAAAAAACTATAGTAGATAATAATCAATTAGAAAATGTTAAAACCTTTTTGATACGTACAATAATTACCAACAACTTAAATCCTGTAGATTATAAAATTTGGGGAGTAATGCAGGAGAAAGTATACAAGACAAAGGTCAGAAACATCGAAGAACTCCGCGAGTGAATTGTTAATGCTTGGGATGAACTTGATCAACTGGTCGTCGATGCTGCTGTTAGTCAGTGGCGTGTACGTCTCGAAGCATGCGTGGAAGCCAATGGCGGACATTTCGAACATAAATTATAGTTCCATAATATTTCAGGATTAAACTGTTTCTGAAATTTTAAAAATCTATCAATATTTACTAATTATTTTTATATTTACCGTAAAGCCTTGGAATTTTTCCGGACACAGTGTATATATATAGACAAAGCTTATCTAGACCTAATTTAATCTTTTTAAACCATAATTTTTTCCATGACAATTGCATGGTGTGTCCCGAAATTTGCTTGCAAGTTTGGTGTGTCGCGCACAAAACAAAGTTCAGAAGCTCTGCATGCTGTACATGTAGGATTCGAAGTACATGTAAAAGCACCAGCATATTTCTGCTAGTTCAACAAAACATGACTGTTAGCTAGCACAAAGAGTAACACTGAACCTGACAGATGAGTTAAGGGATTGAAAACATTTATTTGTACCCAGTGGCATAGCCAAGAATTTTTGATAGGGGGTGTTATGGCCGATTTTTTTTTATATTAGTGTATGAAAACCTTTAAAAAGGTTTTTCCTAAGTCCATGGGGGTTTAATTCCTCCAGCCCTAAAAGTGGGGCGCAGTGGTGTAGTGGTGGCGTCGTTGCCTTGGAGCCGGAAGGTTCGAGGTTCGAATCCACCTGGCCGCGTAAGAACCTTGGGCAAGTCCTTCACTCACAATTGCTCAGCGCTTCGGCGTGAAACTCCGATGCAGTGTACGCTCTTCATTCGGGAGAGCTTGAAGGGGCGCTATGACAAGTGCACATACAAACAAACCCTCCTTGTCAACGCCACTGCTTGTACCCATCGCCTCCAAATGGTTGTTGTCGGGAACTCATTGTGATTGTTTTGACGATGAATTACAGCGCTCCTCCACGCGACCTGGGTTCAAGCCTCGCACAGGGCAAACAATTTATTTTAATTTCCTACTAGCTGCCAGTGGCGTTTTCTGTTGTGTTGTTTGCCTCTGATTCTGCTGAAAAATAAGATAGCCTCCCACTTCTGGCTTGGCCGAACCAGGAGTGATCCAGCACTTAGGCCATTATTGTTAAGCAGAACCCACTGGGGTAAAGCCGACCTGCGTGTCGTTCTATAGTGGGCCGTATTTCGTATAACCCTTGCATGTAATCATTCTGCGCTTTGTCAGATTGAAAGTTAATAAACGAATATTATTATTCCTTTGATATCATATAAAGTGTGTTTGAGCCGCATCTATAGGCGCTAGTCAGAAGCTGCCCAAGACAGGAAGGTGTCAACTGCGTGTATGGCCTACTTTAATTAAGGCGCAAATCTTATATGGCCTGGAAACACCCCAAGGTTCTTTGAATACACGTGTGGATTGATCTTGGACACACCTTTGTATTGGAACCTGCGTCACCTGCCGCTCCGAAATTAGGTCAACCAGGTATCATCGTGGCATCATTATGTTATTATTGCAATGGCAATTTACATGATCTGAAACGAATTCAAAATAATCGACAGAGCATGGCTTTAATACAAATAACGTTCAAACTGCTGAAGCGTTTTATGGCTGCCTATGAGTTGAGACCCCTAATATTTAGATTATCTTGAGATTGCTTTTTACAATACACAATATTACACACAAAGACACACACACGCGCGCGCACATGCAGCATCCGGGGAACGGACATTTACCCCCCCGGACATATTCCCCCCCGGACATATTCCCCCCGGACAATTACCCCCCCCGGACGTTTCCCCCCCCCGTTTTTGACTAGGACATTTACCCCCCCCCCCGGACAATTTCCCCCCTCTGTACATATTATAGGTTAGGCATCATGAGGGTTGGTTAGGTTCAGGTTAGGCATCGTGAGGGTCGGTTAGGGTCAGGTTAGGCATGGTGAGGGTCGGTTAGGGTTAGTGATAGGGTTAGTGCAGTCATTCATTAACATAGGTTAGGCATCGTGAGGGTAGGTTAGGGTCAGTTTAGGCATCGTGAGGGTCGGTTAGGGTTAGTGATAGGGTTAGTGCAGTGATTCATTAACATAGGTTAGGCATCGTGAGGGTCGGTTAGGGTCAGGTTAGGCATGGTGAGGGTCGGTTAGGGTTAGTGATAGGGTTAGTGCAGTCATTCATTAACATAGGGACCCTTATGGGGGGGAGAAATGTCCTAGGTCGGGGGGGGAAAACATCCGGGGGGGGGGGTAAATGTCCGAGGGGAATATGTCCGGGGGGAATATGTCCAGAGAGGTAAATGTCCTACATCCGCAGCATCCAAGCTTACAAAGCAATTCCCCAATTAGGTAATATTATTAGCACTAGTTACAAAACTCATACCATCTCGCCGGATATCAGTTTTCACTATAAGATAATCACGTATGTTATTGCTTCAACCATACAGTCCTCACCACCATCCTAAAGACAGCTAGAAACAATAATGATTATGATTTTTTTATGAAAACGACGGTAAAGACGATAATGAATATGATAATGACGATGATGATGATGACGACGATGACGACAACTATGATGATGATGACGACGATGACGACAACTATGATGATGATGATGATGATGATGATGA
>CAMAOG010000084.1:17500-35000 GCA_945859605.1 Lumbricus rubellus | reverse complement strand
TTGTGGGGTTGGCGAGGAGGTTGTGGGGGGGGGTGTGGGAGGGAATTTTTCGAAGAGGGGGGAAGGATTTTTTCCGAAAAGCCAAATTTCATTGGTAGCGTACCGCTGGAGAGGTCGGAGTGTGGTGGGGGTGTTGTCGGGTGGGTGAGTTTGGGGTGGGTGTGGGGTGGGAGGAAAACTTTTCTCGAAAACCAAAATTTCACCGATGGCGTACCATTGGAGGTCGGAGGGTTGTGGAGCGGGCTTTTGGGTGTGGATGAGGTGGAGGTTGGTGGAGGGTGTGGGTGGGGTGGGAACTGGCTTGGGCTCGGGGTTCGGGTGGTGGGGTGGAGAGTAGGGGTGAGGGTAGGGTGGGTTGGAGGTGGAGAGAGTGGGATGGGGCGGGTGAACGGGGCGGGGTGGACGGGGTGGGTGGGGGTTTGGAGGTGGAGTAGGGGTGGAGATGGGTGTGGTGAGGGTGGGTGGTGGAGTTGGGGTCGAGGTGTGAAGCGGGGGCGGGTGGAGGGGCGGGGTGTGTGGGGTGGGGGGTGGAGGTGGGGGGGGAGGTGGGAGTGTGGTGAGGATGGGGTGGAGGTGGCGTGGAGGGGTGAAGCCAGGGCGGATGGAGGGGGTGTGTGTACGGGGTGGGGTGGGGGTTTGAGGTGGAGGTGGGGTGTGGTTGGGTAATTGCCGGAGCGGGTCGAATCCTAAATTTCCCGGGCAACGCCGGGTACCCCAGCTAGTATATATATATATACAGGCGCGGATTCAGAGGGGGGCGGAGCCGGCGTACGCCCCCCCTAAACCTCCACAAATGTTCTCAAACTAAACTGACCTAAAACTAATATAATTGCAATTTGGGAATAGGATGTTTGAAGTAGCTGGACCGGCAGAATGGAGCTCTCTTACCGGAGCTCTCTTACCTACTTACCTGAGTTGCTAGCAGACGTTGCCCACGTGACCAATGACGTCATTCACAAAGTTCATGTACAGACAAAATTTACGTAAATAGAAATTGGTCAATTAAAAAATATGTTGAGTGGTCCGCCGTCACAACCTCTTAAACAAGCCAGTGACGTAACTAGCGTTGGGCTTGGGAGGCTTAAGCCCCCCCCCCCCCAAACGAAGCTGAAGCCCCCCAAATGAAATCGTATGCTTACGGCTAATTTAATAGACTACCGCATGGACGGCGTACATGCAGTTACGGACGACCGGCCATGACTGCCTAAAAATGGCTCCATTTGAGGTCGACACAGCCAAAAATGCGCTGGTCGCTGGGACTCCGCCCCAGACCCCGCTGGGGAGCTTACGGTAAAGACAAAACCTTTCTCTTTTACAGTAGCAGTTTGATTTTTATTGTTATCCTGGTAGCTTGAGCCTTGCGACACCGAAAAACCAATTATTCTTAAAGTTTTCGCGACTTTACCGTTCACAAATAGCTTGCAAATAAGAGCCTAAAAATGGCTCCATTTGAGGTCGACACAGCAAAAAATGCGCTGGTCGCTGGGGCACCGCCCCAGACCCCGCTGAGGGAGCTTACGACACTCCCTCAGACTCCCTAGTCGGGACAAGCTTCGTGCCTTCGGCACTCGCAACTTCGCGCCTTCCGCGCCGCCACTGACGACCAATTACAATACAGCGTCCTGGCCCTATTGTTACACTTTAAGCACTGGTCATATTTAAGGCTTAAACCCCCCCCCCCCCAAAAAAAAAACACGAAAAATCCTACTTACGTCCCTGAAACAAGCAGTTTTATCATTTGCCGTTGGTAAGACATAAGCCTATCTTAGGCCTAAATCTCAAAAGATGGCATAATTATGATTATCATTATAATTTTGAAATTCGTCGTGCTGATTATAGCCGCCGAAAGCGTTCAGCTGCCGATATTATGGACAAATGCAAATCAAGGGTATAGAACTGCAATTTCAGCAGGTCGGGTCATGGGAGCTCTTCAGCAGAAATTAAATGTATCAAAGATTACTCATATAATCCTTCACTTAACGCTCAGTGGCGTGCGGTCCATGGATGAGGCGCATCCCTTGCTTATTGAATCTATTTTTAAACAATTACTAGTGTATTCAATTTCTATCATTACTATGTTAATTATCGTATGATAAATTGGCATCGACTATATTATTTTTACATACATACATACATGCATATATACATACAACCATACATACATGCATACTATAATAATTAGGCCTATACTCCTTCACCACTGCGCGAACAAATGCATGTATGTGTGTGGGCTTATATGCCTATGTATGTATGTACTTATGTTTGCTTGTATGTATGTAGGCCTACGTAGGCCTATGTATGTATGTATGTATCTATGTATGTATGTATGTATGTATGTATGTATGTATGTATGTATGTATGTATGTATGTATGTATGTATGTATGCATGTATGTATGTATGTATGCATGTATGTATGTATGTATGTATGTAGTATTTACGCCCCCCCTAACCAGAAATCCTGGATCCGCCCCTGATATATATATATATATATATATATATATATATATATATATATATATATATATATATATATATATATATATATGGAGAGTCTTAGGATAATATGATAAACCACCATTGGCCATGCTTGTCACCGGACGAGGAAGGAGATGATAATGAAATGCATGCCAGCGAAAGAAAGGAAGAAGGAGGAGGAGGAAGAGGAGGAGGAGGAGGAGGAGGGCGCAGTTGTTTGCAAAGAAGAAGAAGAGAAGACGTGGCCGAGGTCACATGACATGTCACATGACATGACGTAGTCTACTTGGGAGCTCGACCAGAATAACATTATGATCAACGATCACTGAAAGCAAGGCAACTAAATAATATTTTAAAATAATATTTCATCTTTATCTAAATTAGCCAAATGATTTTTTAATAACTGAAAAGATCTCAGATCCGGTGGAACGATCGAAGTCTTCGAAGCATTAAAGTTCTATATATATATATATTTATGTTTATATATATTATATATATATAAATATAATTATATATATTGTAGGCTATGTTTTATGTTGCAGTAGAGAACAGCGACCTGGTGGCGGACCGGTAACGCGTCCGCTCACGGAGCGGGAGGTTGCGGGTTCGACTCCCGGTAACGACCTTGGGCAAGTTGTTTACGCACACGTGCCTCTGTCACCAAGCAGTATAATTTGGTACCGGCGTAAGCTGGGAAGTAAACGGCAGGTCCTGTGATACACTAGCCCCGTGTCCAGAACCTTGGGATTCGTCCATTGCTGGCATGGAAAAGGAGATGATCGCCTCCCTATGTTCCTCATGGAACGGGATAGGACTTGACTTTACTTTAGAGAACAGGAAAATAGAGATTCCAGCATTAGTGCATCTGTGATCAAGAATATCGCGGATGATGATGATGATTATGATGATGACGATGATTATGACGATGATAATGACGACGACGACGACGACGACGACGATGATGATGATGATGAAGATGGAGCCAAAGTCTCAGCGGTCGGCAATACATCGACCAGATTGTTTTGAGTGTAGACTTTGCATCATTGTGCTGCAATGGACGAGAGGAGACATTCTGCTAACATCAGTCGGGAATTATCATCATCATCATCATTGTCGTCGGGACCATAATAAGTCGCATTGATCGTGATCGTAGGCCTAATCGTAATCAACAAACCTGAAAATGCCACTCGTAAGCCATTCGCGGAGCACCAGCTTATTCAGGAGCGCTGCGTTGCGTCAAAAGGGTTGTTATTAAGAGTATTCGAAGGGTGGTCCGGGTCGGGCTACCATAGAATCAGAGCCAATCAGAGGGTCGATCGACTTCGATGCTTCAGGACTTTCGAAGAATTTTCTTATCGATAATTAGTTGAGACAGAGAAGAAGAAGGAGAAGGAAATGAAGACGAGACGACACGACACGACACAGCCACCGACCAACCTCATCATCAGCATCATCCATCAATATCATCAGCATCCATCATCAGCATCCATCAATATCATCATCATCATCATCATCATCAGCATCTATCAACAACATCAGCATCCATCAATATCATCAGCATCAGCATCAGCATCCATCAACAACATCATCATCAGCATCCATCATCAGCATCCATCAACAACATCATCATCAGCATCCTTCATCAGCAACATCATCAGCATCAGCATCAGCATCCATCATCAACAACATCATCAGCATCCATCATCATCATCAGCATCATCATCAGCATCCATCAACAACATCATCATCAGCATCCATCAACAACATCATCATCCATCATCAGCATCCATCAACAACATCAGCATCCATCATCAGCATCCATCAACAACATCATCATCCATCAATATCATCAGCATCCATCATCAGCATCCATCATCATCATCAGCATCAGCATCCATCATCAGCATCAACATCAGCAACCATCATCAGCATCAACATCATCATCATCATCAGCATCCATCAACAACATCATCATCAGCATCAACATCATCATCAGCAACATCATCCATCAACAACATCAGCATCATCATCCATCAATATCATCAGCATCCATCATCAGCATCCATCATCATCATCAGCATCATCATCAGCATCCATCAACAACATCAGCATCCATCAACAACATCAGCATCCATCAACAACATCAGCAACCATCATCAGCATCCAACATCATCATCAGCATCCAACATCATCATCATCATCAGCATCCAACATCAGCATCCATCATCAGCATCCATCAACAACATCATCATCATCATCCATCAACAACATCAGCAACCATCATCAGCATCCAACATCAGCATCATCAACAACATCATCATCAGCATCCATCATCAGCAACATCATCCATCAACAACATCAGCAACCATCATCAGCATCCAACATCAGCATCCATCATCAGCATCCATCAACAACATCATCATCAGCATCCATCAACAACATCAGCATCCATCAACAACATCAGCATCCATCAACAACATCAGCAACCATCATCAGCATCCAACATCAGCATCCATCATCAGCATCCATCATCATCATCAGCATCCAACATCAGCATCCATCATCATCATCAGCATCATCATCAGCATCCATCAACAACATCAGCATATCAGCATCCATCATCAGCATCCATCATCATCATCAGCATCATCATCAGCATCCATCAACAACATCAGCATCCATCAACAACATCAGCAACCATCATCAGCATCCAACATCAGCATCCATCATCAGCATCCATCAACAACATCAGCATCCATCAACAACATCAGCATCCATCAACAACATCAGCATTAGTGTGGTTCACAGATACATGTACATGGTAAAAAATCAAGTTCAAGCCAGAAACCAAGACTACCTCTCAGTTTGTTAGACCTATCAATAGTATCATTGAGACAAAATTTCAGCTTCCTACTCCAACTAGAAAGCGGTGCTCAGCGACTGTGTTACTTTGCATGGGCCAGTGTATAGACGTTAATTGTACAAAATAATGTGTCGAGCATACATTCCTATACAATCGTAGGTTCTTTCAATATAAATCAAATATTGCTGTAATATGACAATACGTGTGGTACTTAAGCAATTGGCCAGTATTAAATGTAAAATTTGAGTTAGTTTTAAAAATTGGAAATGTTAAAAATTGTCAAAAAACATCGTTCAGTCCATGAATGTTGCTAGTTCTCGTTTTCTTACCTCAACATCCGATAAAGTTTTTATAATGCAGAAGTCTAAGCAGGCACTGTGTCTACAGCAGATTTCTTTAATGAGTGCGTGGGGACAGCTTTCCTACTTCCCCCGACCACTTGGCTTTTCAACAACATAGCACTAAGCCTCACCATCCTTTCACCAGGCTTCACAGTTATTCTGTGGAATATTTAACCTTGTCTGTTATGGGCAAATAGCCACATAACAGACCTTCAACCTCATCTGAAAGGTACTACTGGTGGTTTTCTAGGATCTTCATGGAAGCAAAGCTGATCTCCTGCAAGGGCAACTGACTCGTATTTTCTATATAGGCTATGTCCACATTGAAAGATCTTGTCCTGCAGCTACAGGAGCAAGAGTCTTTTAGCCATGCCCTTGTGTGACGAAGGCCACCAAATTACATCGCCTAAGTTGATGAATCCGAGTTTTTTCTTCTTAATTAGACTGATTACATCATGTTGAGCACTAAAAGGTTACTGTATGCCATTTTAATGGCATACAGTAACCTGGTCATCCAATGTGCATTTTTATTATTGGACTCCAGTTTCTTATTGAAGACTGACTTCCAATGTCAACCATTGATATCTGAATGAGTTCTTGTTAATTTATCTCAAACTGACTTTATTTCAGCAAAGTACTCGAGAAAACTGAATACTCTTGCATGGAGGGCTTCAGTACCGGATGTGACTTCCAGTTCTAAGATGTTGTCAAGTGTCACACCTTACCAAGCAGCATTAAATCTTTTAAACATGGGAATATATTGTGATTTCGATAAATCACAGGAACATGCAGAAGGCTTATGGCCAAAATCAATTCCATCACATGAAGGTCAGCCACAGGAGCTCTTGACCTATCTTGATTTCCTGCAAAATCGTGCACTATATTGAAAATTCCGGTGTTGGCACAATGATGTATCAAAGTTCTGGGCCTGCATATTATCAGTGAGTTTCCATAACTCCAGAAAATAATGAACTGCTTTGGATTTGAATTGCATCCTGCCACTGAAGCTAATTATTTTGGGCCTAAGAGTTTATACACATCATCACCTGAAACCAGCAATGGCAGGCGGTTAACATTTCCTGCTCTGAAGATCTCGGGTAGGAATTTCCCATCCAGTGTGCTACCACTGGATAATCTGGTGGTACAAAATCAGATTTTTCAACTTCGGCATGTTCCATCCTGGTCTTCTTAAGCATTCCTTGTTAATGGTACTCCATGAAAGTGCAGGACAGAAGAATAGTAAGCTACACAAGTGCTGAAAAAATTGGCACCAAAAATCTCAATCCTTCATGATCAAATCACCAGAAGTTTCATTTCCATAAAATACACTTGTCACTTAATGGCTTAACAACTAACTGTGTAGTGTTGATTCTGGTAAGTATGATAACACAACGTGGGGCGCGGTGGTGTAGTGGTGGCGTCATTGCCTTGAAGGCAGAATGTTCGAATCCATCTCATGTCGCCGCGTAGGGACCTTGTGCAAGCCCTTCACTCGCAATTGCTCAGCGCTTCGGCATGAAACTCCGATGCAGTGTTCGCTCTGCAGTCGGGAGCGCCTCTGAGTAGAAAGCTTGAAGGGGCGCTATAACAAGTGCACATACAAATAAACAACAGAAACTATTTCATCATCATCCATCAGCATCACCATCATCATCATCAGCATCAGCATCCATCAACAGCATCCAACAACAACATCATCATCATCATCATCATCATCATCATCCAACATCAGCAACCATCATCAGCATCCATCATCAGCATCATCATCATCATCTTTAGCAGCATCGTCTTCTCGTTTCCATAGCCACCGGAGTCTGACATAAAATTATCATCCAGCGAACATCAATCGTAAACCGACGGACGACAACGACGAACTATGATGATCATGATGGTGATGGTGGTGGCGCTACTACTACTATTACTACTACGACTACTACTATTATAAACTACTACTACTACTGCTACTGCTGCTACTGCTACTGCTACTACTACTACTGGACCGCTGTAACAGCCTGCTGGCCGGTGCGCCTGCGAGTCTTTTGGATGGACTTCAGTCGGTGCTCAATGCCGCGGCGAAGCTAATTTATAGGAGAAAATATGATCAAGTTACACAACTCCTACGCGATGTCATGCATTGGCTACCTGTCCCGTTTCGAATTGAGTTTAAGCTAAGTCCTATAACAAATCGCTTCATGAGACAGCGCCTGAATACATCCGCAACTACTGTTCCGAGACACATTCCTCTGCTTCCGGGCTGCGACTTAGGTCGCTTGGAAAAACCGACCTTCGTGTACGGAGGATGAGGACACGTTTCGGCGACCGCGCATTCTCGGTTGCAGATGCTGGAACAGTCTTCCACCGGACATCAGATTGGCCGCCGCAGTGGACTCTTTTAAATCAAAGCTTAAATCTTATGTTTTCCAAGGTTTATCCTGCAGTTAGCCGTGTGTAGTAGTAGTAGTAGTAGTAGTAGTAGTAGTAGTAGTAGTAGTAGTAGTAGTAGTAGTAGTAGCAGCAGCAGCAGTGGTAGTACAAGTAGTAGTAGCAGTGGCAGTAGCAATAGCAGTAATAGTAGTAGTAGCTCTATAGCACATTTAGCAGTAGTAGTATTTGTTGGTCGTTTTCTTTAAAAGACGTTTTGTTTTGTTTAGTTTAGATTCATGCCTTCTGTATTGCGCTGTGTTTGCCGTTCCTCTCACGTCCCTCATTTTTCCTCCCTCCTTTTATCTCTCGTTCACTCCCTCTCTCCTCTCCCTCCCTTCCTCCCTCCCCCTTTTAAGCAAATCCAGGTGGACTATGCATGTTGCTATAAGACTGCAATTATCGAACGAATGCTGCATACTTCAATCATCGTGTTATCAATTTTTATTCGTCTTTAAACGAGTTTTTGTCAGACGACGATTCACCAAAACCACTCGCAACTTACTAGAAAAACAACTCTTAGACTAAGATTGACTAAGAGGCGGAGGCGGAGGTGGCGGTTCCTTCGGCCTGACTTATCCTAAGACAATCGATAGCAGCAGCGGCAGCAGCGGCAGCAGCAGCAGCGGCAGCAGTGGACTCTCTGTTCAGATGAAGATCTCATCCTATCTCTTATTTCTTATCTCTTATTTCTTATCTCTTATTTCTTTTCTCTTATTTCTTATCTCTTATCTCTTATTTCTTATCTCTTATTTATTATCTCTTATTTCTTATCTCTTATTTCTTATCTCTTATCTGATCGACGGACGGACGGACGGAGGACACTTCATCACCATCTTCATAATCATCATCGTCATCATCTTCTTCATCATCGTCATCATCTTCTTCATCATCATCATCTTCATAATCATCGTCATCGTTGTCCTCAGCAGCAGCAGAAGACATGGCGGCCTTGCAACCGCGTCGTAGTTCTACATTGCATTTCTTCTCCTCTTCCTCACTCCGTCATTTCTCGTCGACGATAACACACACACACACACACACACACACACACACACACACACACACACACACACACACACACACACACACACACACACACACACACACACACACATCTCTCATCTTATCTCTCATTATATCTCTCATCTTATCTCTCATCTTAACTCTCATCTTATCTTATCTTATCTCTTATCTTATCTCTCATCTTATCTCTCATCTTATCTTATCTTATCTCTTATCTTATCTCTCATCTTATCTCTCATCTTATCTTATCTTATCTCTTATCTTATCTCATCTTATCTCTTATCTTCTTTACCATTTAGACCGATCGTATCTAATTCAACCTTGAACGATCGCTTCATCAGATCCATCCTCCTTCTTCTCCTCCTCCTACTCATCCTTCTCCTCTTCCTTCTCCTCCTTCTCCTGCTTCTCCTCCTTCTCCAGTTGTACTTAATTCTCATCTGAAGGTCTTCACTTCTTCCTTTCCTCGCGATTTGCCACCGGAGTCGATTCTCTTTTTGATTGACGCTTTCCTGAAGGTCGTCCTCCTCCCCTCAAATTATTCTCCAATCCTCCTCCTCCTCCTCCTCCTTCCATTTGCTTCTCACTTGCTACGGATGAATCCTTTCCATCTGTCAGAGTCTTTGAAGGTCTTTTACTTGTTTTCTTCCTCTTTTGTCCTTGCTCCTCTAATCGTTCTTCTTTTTGTCGCTGATCCTTCGGTCCTTGCTCCTTCAGTTTTTGCTCCTTCAGTTTTTGCTCCTTCAGTTTTTGCTCCTTCAGTCCTTGATCCTTCAGTCCTTGATCTTTCAGTCCTTGATCCTTTAGTCCTTGATCCTTCAGTCCTTGATCCTTCAGTCCTTGATCCTTTAGTCCTTGATCCTTCAGTCCTTGATTCTTCAGGCCTTGATCCTTCAGTCCTTGATCCTTCAGTCCTTGCTCCTTCAGTCCTTGATCCTTCAGTCCTTGATCCTTCAGTCCTTGATCCTTCAGTCCTTGATCCTTCAGTCCTTGATCCTTCAGTCCTTGATCCTTCAGGCCTTGATCCTTCAGTTCTTGATTGTTCAGTCCTTGATCTTTCAGTCCTTGATCCTTCAGTGCTTGGTCCCTTAGTCCTTTGTCTTTTTGTCCCTCGTCTTGTAATGCTTCGTCCTTTACTGCTTCTTCCTTTAGTCCCTTGTCCTTTAGTCCTTCGTCCTTTAGTCCTTCGTCCTTTAGTCCTACGTCATTGGCCGAAGGTCGTGCGTCGGTCTTTGTCTCGGTGGCAGTTCTTGACTTTCGTTTGTCGACTGAA
Source organism: Lumbricus rubellus (assembly GCA_945859605.1). NCBI lineage: Eukaryota > Metazoa > Annelida > Clitellata > Crassiclitellata > Lumbricidae > Lumbricus > Lumbricus rubellus. The sequence goes on along the minus strand of CAMAOG010000084.1, from coordinate 24,600 downwards.
GACCGATGATGCTCAGTCGAAGGAGTCGTCTTCTTCTTCGAATTGCTGCGTCGTGCTGCGGCAGAAGACGACGACTTCCTTGTGTCGACCTTTGACGACGAGCGCCTCCGCTGCTGCTGCTGTGTGCTGGTGGTGGTGGTGGTGATGGCTGATGCTGGGGATGATCTCCGTCTCGAAGATCCTGTTGTTGTTGTTGTTGTTGTCGGTGTCGTTGTTGTCGTTGTTGGTGTCGTTGTTGTCGTTGTTGGCGTCGTTGTTGTCATTGTTGTTGGCGTCGTTGTTGTTGTTGTCGTTGTTGCCTTCGTTTCATCGGAGGCGGACGGAGATTCAACGAGACCAAGGAGAAAGTAGGTCGTCAGAATGTGCTCCTACAAACAACGTCAACAACAAAGTCAATAGCATCAACGTCAACAACAAAGTCAATAGCATCAGCGTCAGGAACAAAGTCAATAGCATCAACGTCAACAACAAATTCATTAGCATCAACGTCAACAACAAAGTCAATATCATCAACATCAACAACAAAGTCAATATCATCAACGTCAACAACAAAGTCAATAGCATCAACGTCAACAGCAAAGTCAATATCATCAACATCAACAACAAAGTCAATAGCATCAACGTCAACAACAAAGTCAATAGCATCAACGTCAACAACAAAGTCAATAGCATCAACGTCAACAACAAAGTCAATAGCATCAACGTCAGCAACAAAGTCAATAGCATCAACGTCAACAACAAAGTCAATAGCATCAACGTCAACAACAAAGTCAATAGCATCAACGTCAACAACAAAGTCAATAGCATCAACATCAACAACAAAGTCAATAGCATCAACGTCAACAACAAAGTCAATAGCATCAACGTCAACAACAAAGACAATAGCATCAAAGTCAACAACAAAGTCAATATCATCAACGTCAACAACAAAGTCAATATCATCAACGTCAACAACAAAGTCAATAGCATCAACGTCAACAGCAAAGTCAATATCATCAACATCAACAACAAAGTCAATAGCATCAACGTCAACAACAAAGTCAATAGCGTCAACGTCAACAACAAAGTCAATATCGTCAACGCCAACAACAAAGTCAACAACAACAACAACATTTGTCATTCACATGATCTTCTCGATAATGAATCGCATGGATTGCACCGATGTCTTCATATGATTCAGCAATTATTCACCTCAGAGTCGTTCTTATTGTTCTTATCGTTCTCATCGTTCTCATAGTTCTTATCGTTCTGATCGTTCTTATCGTTCTGATCGTTCTTATCGTTCTTATCGTTCTCATCGTTCTTATCGTTCTCATCGTTCTTATCGTTCTCATCGTTCTTATCGTTCTTATCGTTCTCATCGTTTTCATCGTTCTTATCGTTCTTATCGTTCTCATCGTTCTTATCGTTCTCATCGTTCTTATCGTTCTCATCGTTCTTATCGTTCTTATCGTCCGCATTGTTCTTATTGTTCTTATCGTTCTCCTCGTTCTTATCGTTCTGATTGTTCTCATCGTTCTTATTGTTCTTATCGTTCTCTTCGTTCTCCTCGTTCTTATCGTTCTGATCGTTCTGATCTTTCTTATCGTTCTTATCGTTCTTATCGTTCTTATCGTTCTCATCGTTCTCCTCGTTCTTATCGTTCTTATCGTTTGATCGTTCTCATCGTTCTCATCGTTGTCATCGTTCTTATCGTTCTCATCGTTGTTATCGTTCTCATCGTTCTCCTCGTTCTTATCGTTCTGATCGTTCTGATCGTTCTTATCATTCTTATTGTTCTGCTCGTTCTCATCGTTCTTATTGTTCTTATCGTTCTCATCGTTCTCATCGTTCTTATTGTTCTTATCGTTCTCATCGTTCTGATCGTTCTTATCATTCTTATCGTTCTCATCGTTCTCATCGTTCTTATTGTTCTTATCGTTCTCATCGTTCTTATCGTTTTTATCGTTCTCATCGTTCTCATCGTTCTTATTGTTCTTATCGTTCTCATCGTTCTCATCGTTCTTATCATTCTTATCGTTCTCATCGTTCTCATCGTTCTTATTGTTCTTATCGTTCTCATCGTTCTTATCGTTTTTATCGTTCTCATCGTCCTCATCGTTCTTATCGTTCTTAGGATCGGAGGATCATTCAACTAAAGTATTGCATTTTATTATAGGAGAACAGCATTCTAATAACATTGGGACAACAACAAAAACTTCTTTTCCATCGTCTGACGTCGCTTTCCAATCAACATTTAACCCGATGCACACGCTGACAGTTGAAACCGGTGACAGTTGAAACCGGTGACAGTTGAAACCGGTGACAGCTGAAACCGGTGACAGCTGAAACCGATGACAGTTGAAACCGGTGACAGTTGAAACCGGTGACAGTTGAAACCGGTGACAGCTGAAACCGGAGACACCTGAAACCGGTGACAGCTGAAACCGGTGACAGTTGAAACCGGTGACAGCTGAAACCGATGACAGTTGAAACCGGTGACAGTTGAAACCGGTGACAGTTGAAACCGGTGACAGTTGAAACCGGTGACAGTTGAAACCGGTGACAGTTGAAACCGGAGACAGTTGAAACCGGTGACAGTTGAAACCGGTGACAGTTGAAACCGGTGACAGTTGAAACCGGTGACAGTTGAAACCGGTGACAGTTGAAACCGGTGACAGCTGAAACCGGAGACACCTGAAACCGGTGACAGCTGAAACCGGTGACAGTTGAAACCGGTGACAGCTGAAACCGATGACAGTTGAAACCGGTGACAGTTGAAACCGGTGACAGCTGAAACCGGAGACACCTGAAACCGGTGACAGTTGAAACCGATGACAGCTAAAACCGGTGACAGTTGAAACCGGTGACAGCTGAAACCGGTGACAGTTGAAACCGGTGACAGCTGAAACCGGTGACAGTTCAAATCGGTGACAGCTGAAACCGGTGACAGCTGAAACCGGTGACAGTTCAAACCGGTGACAGCTGAAACCGGTGACAGCTGAAACCGGAGACACCTGAAACCGGTGACAGCTGAAACCGGTGACAGTTGAAACCAGTGACAGCTGAAACCTGTGACAGTTCAAATCGGTGACAGCTGAAACCGGTGACAGCTGAAACCGGTGACAGTTCAAACCGGTGTCAGCTGAAACCGGTGACAGTTGAAACCGGTGACAGCTGAAACCAGTGAGAAGATGAAAGCTAAAGATAAAAGCAAAGCTTAAACATTGATGACTCATTCATTTGATGCGTAAGAAAAATGAATTAAACGCCAAACTTTCGCTTTTCATTCTGCATTTCTGCTACATTTATTTATTCATTTCTTCGACAGCAATTTATTATTATGACAATCAGTTTTGCTTTGAGGAGCATCGACATAGTATTATTAATGTCTACTGTTATACGTCGGACATTTGCGATCGTGTCTGACAATGCCAGACATTATTTACAGGAATTGCTTTAGTAAGTTGCAGCTGGCTGGATGGACATTGGACTACACACTACTTTCTCAAACTTTCCCTCACTTCAACTTCTCCTCCAGTGTTCGACATCTAGGTATCACCCTGGATAGTTCCTTTACCTTCACTGAGCACATTGACAATCTTACTCGCTCTTCCTACTTCCAGCTAAGTCGTCTCAGGGCTATTCGCAAATCTGTCACATCTTCGATCTTTACCTCAATTGTTCATGCTTTTGTCTGATCTCGGATTGACTATTGTAATTCTGTCCTGGTTGGCCTGCCTAAGGTCCGGCTAGCTCCTCTGCAATCTGTATCAATGCTGCTGCTAGGCTCATTGCCCGTCTTCCTCGGTTCTCACACATTTCTGCATTCATGACTGAACAACTTCACTGGCTCTCACTCGGCCCGTATACACTATTAAAGTTCTGATCTTGGTCCTTAAGTCTCGATTGGGTCTTGCTCCGAATTATCTGTGTGATCATATACTTCGCCCCTTTCTGCCACGTCGCTGCGTCCTCTTAGGTCCTCTTATCGCCTTGACCTCTTTGTCCCCCGAGTCAGGACCGCCATAGCTCAATCCAGATTATTTGCCTGCATTGGTCCCTCCCTATGGAATGGGCTTACCCCATTAGTTCGCTCTGTTAGCGTATCCTCGTCTTTCCCTCGTCTAAAAACTTGCCTGTTTTCTAGGAGCTGAACGCACTGGGAGCGCTTCTGAAAGGCTCTTGCTGCAAGAAGCGCTTTATAAATGGTCAAATACAATACAATACAATACAATACAATGTGCTGCATATTTGGTACTAACAGCGTTGTTCCTTTCTTACGAAGGATTTATGGCTCAGTGTGGGTATTTATAGCTCATTATTTTGTCGGCAAACTGTCATACCCTTGTGACCTCCATCTCGCCTCGCTTCTGTATCACGTACAACTTCGTTTCCTTGAGAATATCTGCCGTCATCATCGTTATGTGAATCATGTTTGCTGAAAAGCACAAAACATCTTCACTCGTAAGAATGCATTCACTGCTGTTAATAATAATAGGCCTAGTAATAATAATAGGCCTAATAATAATAATAACAGTAAATGTCAGTAATAATAATAATTGGAGTCACGGGTGCTATTATCAAGCACTGGATGTTATTTCAAAACAGGGCTTTTTTAACGTGCAGTTGTACACAAAATGTGCAGTTCTAAATGTATTTATACAGTTAAAACTAGTGCTCCGATTGGAAGTAGGGCCTAATTTACCATTGAGGATGGGGGAGGAAAGGAAGGAGTTGTGCAGTTCTAAAAATTCCATAAAACAGCCCTGTTTCAAAAGGCAAGATTTTTATTCGTTAACAAAATTTCAAACATTTCTTTGATGGTTACTTTGTTGCTCATGACTGTAGGACTACTTTTTATGGACACAGTTTACTTCGTAAGTCACGGTAAGTGAAATGAGACCAATGAGAATAGCATCGACTGTGAGAGCGTAGGACTACTTTTTTGAACATTTTACTTCGTAAGTGAAATGAGACCAATGAGAACAGCATCGGCTGTGAGAGCGTAGGACTACTTTTTATGAAGATTTTAATTCGTAAGTGAAATGAGACCAATGAGAACAGCATCGGCTGTGAGAGCGTAGGACTACTTTTTATGAACATTTTACTTCGTAAGTGAAATGAGACCAATGAGAAAAGCATCGACTGTGAGAGCGTAGGACTACTTTTTATGAACATTTTACTTCGTAAGTGAAATGAGACCAATGAGAATAGCATCGACTGTGAGAGCGTAGGACTACTTTTTATGTAGGTGGTCGTGAGGCGAATAGCGAGACAGTGTTTGTCTTTACAAAAAATGACTTAAACACCCTAAAGTATTCTAAGAATATATATTCTTGCTATATATTAATTACATATTATTCTGCCAAAGAGCAATTACTCGATGGTACGACTACTGTTTGATGTTTGGGGCGAATGAGCCACTAATCTACACATTATCGCATTCGCCCCAAACATCTACTTCGCCTCCTCTCAGAAGAGGCGCTATAATAATTATATAAAACGAAGATCAGGACGACCATCCGCCAATGAAGAAGATTCGTTTCTTCGTTAAAATTATTATTATTATTATTATCATTTCACATGACTAAGTCGGACATTTTAATTATTAGATCATAAGACATCGTTCGGTTGATTGCCTAGATTTAAGAAACATCATCACATCATCATCATCATCATCATCATCATCATCATCATCACATCATCATCATCATCATCATCATCATCATCATCATCATCATCATCATCATCATCATCATCATCATCATCATCATCATCATCATCATCATCATCATCATCATCATCATCATCATCATCATCATCATCATCATCATCATCATCATCATCATCATCATCATCATCATCATCATCATCATCATCATCATCATCATCATCATCATCATCATCATCATCATCATCATCATCATCATCATCATCATCATCATCATCATCATCATCATCATCATCATCATCATCATCATCATCATCATCATCATCATCATCATCATCATCACATCATCATCATCATCATCATCATCATCATCATCATCATCATCATCATCATCATCATCATCATCATCATCATCATCATCATCATCATCATCATCATCATCATCATCATCATCATCATCATCATCATCATCATCATCATCACATCATCATCATCATCATCATCATATCATCATCATCATCATCATCATCATCATCGTCGTCGTCATCATCGTCATCATCATCATATCATCATATCATCATCGTCGTCATCATCATCATCATCGTCATCATCATCATATCATCATCATCATCATCATCACCCTTCTTCCTACCGACTCCGAGGGCTTCCATTCGCTCAGCAACGGCTGTCGTCTCTCCAAAGACCGTGTATCGTGGCATCTTCACTCCAACGATTCCAGCCAAGACGGGACCTGGATGAAGACAAGCAACGAACGCAAAGACCAATGAGACCAATGATACCAGTGAGACCAATGAGACCAATGATACCAAAGAGACCAAAGAGACCAATGGGACCAATGAGACCAAAGAGATCAAAGAGACCAAAGAGATCAAAGAGACCAAAGAGATCAAAGGGATCAAAGGGATCAAAGAGACCAATGAGACCAATGAGACAAAATAGACCAATGAGACCAATGAGACCAATGATACCAAAGAGACCAATGAGGTCAAAGAGATCAAAGACACCAATGAGGTCAAAGAGATCAAAGAGACCAATGAGACCAATGAGACAAATGAGATCAATGAGATCAAAGAGACGAAATAGACCAATGAGACCAATGAGACCAAAGAGACCAATGAGACCAATGAGACCAACGAGACCAATGAGATCAAAGAGACGAAATAGACCAATGAGACCAATGAGACCAATGAGACCAATGAGACCAATGAGACCAATGATACCAAATAGACCAATGAGACAAATGAGACCAAAGAGACCAATGAGACCAATGAGACCAACGAGACCAATGAGACAAATGAGACCAATGAGACCAAAGAGATCAAAGAGACCAATGAGGTCAAAGAGATCAAAGACACCAATGAGGTCAAAGAGATCAAAGAGATCAAAGAGATCAAAGGGATCAAAGGGATCAAAGAGACCAATGAGA
>CAMAOG010000084.1:0-12500 GCA_945859605.1 Lumbricus rubellus | reverse complement strand
CTTTGTGGCACTTAGCATCTTCCGTTATCAGGCTTCCTAGATAGCAAAATTCAGTGACTTGTTCCACTTCTTCTCCATTGATTGTTATTTTCATATTCTTTTCCCCTTTTGCTTCTCTACTTATTCTCATTACCTTCGTCTTTTTGATGTTTATCTTCATCCCATATTCTTTGCTGGTTCCATTTAGTTCATCCATTATGTGTTGTAGATTCTCTTCTGTGCTTGCCAGCATTGCCTGGTCGTCGGCAAATCTTAGTGCCTTTATCATCTTTCCTCCAACCTTTATTCCTTCTTCCGTTTCCTGTAGTGCCTCCCGTATCAGCTCTTCGATGTATAGATTGAATAGTATGGGTGAGAGTGGACACCCCTGTCTCACACCCCTTCCTATTTTTCCCGGTTCCGATAGTTCCCCATCTATCCTCACTCTTATCCTCTGTCCCATATACAGGTTTCCTATTAACCTTCTATCTCTCCAGTCCACACCCATCTTTCTCAGGATTGTCATTAGCTTCCTCCAGTCTACCCTGTCGAACGCCTTCTCATAATCCACAAAGCATATGTACACTTCTTGGTTGTTTTCCAGACTTCTTTCCGTCAGCATTCTCAAAGCTCCAATGGCGTCTCTCGTTCCTCTGCCCTTTCTGAATCCGAATTGATCGTCCCCAAGACACCCGTCTGCCTCCGCCTTTGCCTGCAGTCTCCTTGTCAGTACCCTCAGCAGCACCTTCGAAGCATGTGTCAGCAAGCTTATCGTACGGTATTCTTCGCATCTTACTGCATTCGCCTTTTTCTTTAATGGTATCAGTATTGTCTGCAGAAAGTCGTCCGGCCACACTCCAGTTTTGTAGATCTCCTGACAGATTTGGATCATTTCGTTCATTGCCTTTTCTCCCAATTCCTTTAATATTTCCACTGGTATGTTATCGATTCCTTCCGCCTTGTTGTTTTTTGTGAATTATAATTAAGTGTAAATGTATGATTTCTTAATACAAATGAATTATAATTGAGTGTTAATGAATGATTCTTTTGTGTAAATGAATGATTCCTGAATGTAAATGAATGATACTAAAATGTGAATGAATGATTCTTAGTGTAAAGTATAAATGAATGACACCAGAGTGCAAATGCATTACTAAATTAGTGATACCTGAATGTATGCCGATCCTTGTCTGTAGATGTGCACCCTTTATGTGCGGGATGTCGAAGTTCTTGATGTAATCGAGAACATCTAGAGAGAGATTTGCAATTTCCGTCGCGTGTTTCTTTCCGTTAGGAATGGGAAGACCACTCGCAACGACATAGCAATCGCCGATCGTCTCTACCTATAAATAATAATTAATAATAATAATTAATAATTAATAATTAAACGCCGTCTTCGTGAAGCTGGACATATCAAACGCGTTCAATAGTTTGCATCGGGACCGCATGCTGGAGTCTGTTAACACTCTTCTACCAGAGATCGCACCTTACTGTCATATGGCTTACGCTGAAGCTTCCAAACTCAAATTTGGTAAATTCACAATAGCATCGATGGCCGGCCCACAGCAGGGTGATCCGCTGGGCCCTCTGTTGTTTTGCCTCCCACTCCAACCTGCCCTCCTCAAATTGACTTCCCCTCTAGCCTTCGGTTATTTGGACGACATATCCTTGGGTGGACAATCAACCACAGTGGAAGCTGACATAATTTCTCTGGAGACGGAATGCGCGGAATTGGGTCTTGTATTCAACAGAGCAAAATGTGAAGTGACAGCCATTGATCTGCAGCTAGTCACACACATAACTTTTAGACAGTTCACGCGCGTGAACCGAGACTTCATTTGTCTTTTAGGTGCACCACTCTCCACCGGGTCGGCTCTTCAAATCGCACTCGGCGCCAGGGTGGAGGAACTAACCAGAGCTATGATTAGACTAGGCATGATAGCCGTCAAGACGCGCTGCTTATTCTCAAATGCTCGCTGGGTTCCCCAAAGTTACTATACAATCTGCGTAGTGCGCCGTGTGTGGATCATCCTGCTTTGCTTGAGTACGACCAGTGTCTTCGAAAAGGCCTTGAAGACATTTTAAACATCAACCTGTCAAATTCACAATGGCTTCAGTCCACACTCCCCATCAGCATAAGAGGACTAGGGATTCGTAGGGTGTCATCGCTGGCGCTTCCTGCCTTTTTGGCATCTGCCGCGGGCACCCTCGTCCTCCAGTCTGACATCCTCGGAGAGCTCGTTTATCAACCGGACCCGCAGGTGGAAAAGCTGATGGCGATGTGGCAGGAGGAAGTTGGGATCAGAATCACTGAGGACTTCTCAACTCACATGCAATCTCAATGGGACAAACCGCTACTGCATAAAATATTCTCGGAGATATCCAACCCACTCACAGATAAATGCGACCAGGCCCGTTGGAAGGCAATCACGACTAAGCACGCCGGAGACTGGCTGCACGCCTTGCCGATCACGTCTTGCGGTTTGAGATTAAGTGACGAGGCTATGAGGGTTGCAGTTGGTTTGCGCTTGGGAGCTAACATTTGCGAACCCCACACATGCACTTGTGGCTCACTTGTCACTGCAAGAGGCGAGCATGGTTTATCTTGCTCGTTGGGTTTTGGTCGCATGGCTCGCCATGGTACACTAAACGACTTGATCTACCGTGCTCTGATCAAAGCAGGATACCCGGCAGCCAAGGAACCTCAGGGCCTGGTAAGATCGGACGGCAAGAGACCGGATGGAATCACCCTCATCCCATGGAAAGCCGGCAGAGGTTTGGTGTGGGACGCCACAGTGGTGGACACACTTGCACCGTCTTACCTTGCCGCTATAGCCACTCGTGCCGGAGCAGCGGCTAGCCTGGCGGAGGACAGAAAGAACCAAAAATACAGCGCCCTCCTTGATGCTCATGTTTTCATCCCGGTTGCTTTGGAAACCCTAGGTCCGATCAACGACAAGGGGCTAGACTTTATCTCAGATTTGGGTCGTCGTCTTACAGAAGCTACCGGAGAACCCCGGGAATCAAGCTTTTTGTTCCAACGTATTTCCATAACTATACAACGATTTAACGCTGTGGCTTTTTCAGGTTCCTTTATTAAGCCCATGATGGACATGGTTGAGGGCGTTTGCCCTCATTGAAATTGATGTGTTATTTTTGTATTTTTTGTTTAAGTGAATAAATAAATGTGTGTGAATAATAATTATAATAATAATTATTATTATTATTATTATTACTATCACGACACCGGTGACGAGGACCAAGAACAATAGTAGCAATTATCACTCTTCGGAGTTTATGTTAGAATAGGAAGTTGTCTGTTTTCTCAATAAATGAAGTTGTTTATAATAACAATAATAATAATAATAAACGATCTAATTAGTCGAAGTCTTACACGAGCAGGTTTCCCAAATGTTAAGGAACCACCTGGTCTTTCTAGAACTGATGGCAGACGCCCTGATGGTCTTACGCTGATACCTTGGTACAAAGGCCGGAATCTCGTCTGGGACGCCACGGTGATCGACACTGTAGCTTCATCATACGTCCAGGCGACATCCGTTTCTGCGGGTGCGGCAGCGGAAGTGGCGGCTACCAGGAAGGTCGATAAGTACAATCATCTTTTGGCCACCTATCTCTTTGTTCCACTGGCTTTCGAGACCATGGGACCAATCAACATCGACGGATTGAAGCTTCTGAAGGTTTTGGGGCGTCTCCGGACTCAAATCACTGGAGACCCCGAAGAGTCAAGCTATCTGTTCCAACGGATTTCAGTTTGCATCCATCGATTCAACGCTGTTGCTAGCAGGGGCACATTCGAGAAGCAGCCACAGCTATCAGATTGACTACAACTGATTCCATAGTCTTTATATACACTATTTGTTGTCTTGTATACCTTTGTGAATTGAACTACTTCGGATAATTTTATAATAATAATAATAATAACAATAAGAGACTCTAGGCCCCATCAACGCTCAGGGTCGGGAGTTCTTGTCAGAACTTGGTCGGCGTCTGACCATGGTTTCTGGGGATCCGCAGGAGACGGCACGTTTGTTTCAGCGCCTTTCCATTTGCACGCAGAAGTTCAATGCCGTTGCATTTCGAGGCACTTTTGCACAATTGACCGACGAGGATGACCGTTAACTCCAGAACAACACCGTTTTTATTATTGATTTTAAAGCCTGAGGGATCATTTATACCTCGGGCGCTAAAAAAATAAAAAAATAAATAAAAATAACAATAATAATAATAATAATAATTCCTTAGAGGCAGACTGTGCGGACCTCGGCCTCACCCTCAACAGATCGAAATGCCAGATTACGGCCAATGATCTTCGGCAGATCACCAACGACACATTCAATCAATTCGAGCGAGTCGACAAGGATTCGATCTGCTTGCTGGACGCCCCGCTTTCCACTGGACAGGCTCTTCAGGACGCACTAAACGCCAGAGTGGAAGAGCTGAGCAGATCGCTGAGCAGATTAGGTCTGATTGCTCGTCAGGATGCGCTGCTCATCCTCAGAATCTTCTTGGGCGCTCCAAGAATGATTCACTGCCTCAGATGTGCGCCGTGCGTCGACCACCCCACTCTGGCCGTTTACGACCAAAGTCTTCGCAAGGGCCTGGAAGACATCTTAAACATCAACCTGACGGAGACTCAATGGATGCAATCTGCCCTCCCCATTGGTATGGGTGGACTGGGGATACGTAGGGTGTCGTCGCTGGCGCTTCCCGCCTTTCTGGCATCGGACGCGGGCACCCTCGTTCTACAGTCAGATATCCTCAGACAGCTGGAGGGCAACCCAGACCCACATGTGAGTACTCTGGAGGCCAGATGGAGGGCAGAGGCTGGGCTCAGCGCTACAGAAACGCTTCCAACACACCAGCAGTCCATGTGGGACCAACCGCTTCTCCAACAGACTTCATCAGAGATTTCCACCCGGTTATCTGAGAAGCACGACCAAGCCAGATGGAGGGCGGTGACTGCCGAACATGGTGGCGACTGGCTGAACAGCCTACCAATTACATCTTGTGGGTTGAAACTGAGCGACGAGGCGGTCAGGGTGGCGGTCGGTCTGCGATTGGGGTCAAACATCTGCGAGCCGCATACATGCGCCTGTGGTGCACCAGTCACCACCAGAGGTGAACATGGCTTGTCCTGCCAGCTGGGATTCGGCCGAATATCACGCCACGGGGCCATCAACGACCTGGTCTTCCGATCTCTATCGAAAGCTGGCTTCCCATCAGCTAAAGAGCCGCAAGGACTACTGAGATCTGACGGAAAAAGACCCGATGGAATGACACTCATACCTTGGAAGGCAGGCAAAAGTCTAGTCTGGGACGTCACAATTATATAGTAGATACACTGGCACCGTCATACATCGCAGCTTCAGCAGCCCAAGCAGGGGCAGCGGCATGTCTAGCGGAGGAAAGAAAAATGCAGAAATACCACGCATTTCTAGACACGCATGTTTTTATCCCCCTGGCCCTGGAAACACTTGGCCCCATCAACAGCGCAGGCCTCGATTTTATTTCGGACATGGGTCGCCACCTTACATCAGCAACGGGTGAACAGAGAGAGAGACCAGTTATTTATTTCAGAGGCTCTCTATTACAATTCAGCGGTTCAACGCCGTAGCATTTAGTGGCTCCTTTAGAAGACCCACGCCCGAAATGGATGAGGTTTAGCCGTTCCAGGCACATTGCTTTTAATATTTTATAAGCCCCTGGGAGAACGAAGTACCTCAGGGCAAAAAATAAATAAAATAAAATAATAATAATAATAATAATAATAATAATAATAATAATAATAATAATAATAATAATAATAATAATGCAATGATCATAATAATAATAATAATAATAATAATAATAATAATAATAATAATAATAAAAATAATAATAATAATAATAATAATAATAATAATAATAAAAATAATAATAATAATAATAATAATAATAATAATAATAATAATAATAATAATAATAATAATAATAATAATAATAATAATAATAATAATAAAGTGATGAGGCTGTTCGTGTGGCGATAGGCCTACGCTTGGGTCTGGATCTGTGCGAGCCACACAAGTGTCAATGCGGTGAAACAACGGATCTGAGAGGAAATCATGGTTTGGTCTGTAAGCTGTCTGGAGGGAGAAGTAACAGGCATTTTGCAATGAATGACATCATCTGGAGGGCCCTCCAGCGAGCTGAAGTTCCGAGTACCAAAGAACCAGCAGGCCTGCTTCGAAGCGACGGAAAAAGACCTGATGGAGCAACGCTGATACCCTGGTCAAGAGGCAAATATATGATTTAGGACGCCACCAGCGTGCACACGTGCGCAAACTCATTATATTCACCTCACTTCATTAACGCCTGGAGCAGCAGCAGAGATGGCAGCCACTAGGAAGATCACCAACTTAGTATGCTGAAACTCCCACTACCCATGATTCATCTGAGCAATTCCTGCGTTGGACGATGCGAAAGTCTTTCACAATTTTCTCTAATCGCTCAGACTACTTAAATTAAATCAATTGAGAAACCTAGCGTCATGACCAACATAGTCACCGACTTTGCGACCTCGTCCATCTCGACGACTGACGTTGCAAAACTCTAAACTTGCGAGTATCTATTATAGTCTGTGGCGGCTCCGAAACTCAATGAACACTAAGTCTTTCTCGTTGACACAATGTGATGAATAATTCATGAGAGTAGGCCTATTTAAAGCAAACTCAATGTGATGAATAATTAATTCATGAGAGCATTTAAAGCAAACTCAATGTGATGAATAATTCATGAGAGTATTTAAAGCAAACTCAATGTGATGAATAATTAATTCATGAGAGTATTTAAAGCAAACTCAATGTGATGAATAATTCATGAGAGTATTTAAAGCAAACTCAATGTGATGAATAATTAATTCATGAGAGTATTTAAAGCAAACTCAATGTGATGAATAATTCATGAGAGTATTTAAAGCAAACTCAATGTGATGAATAATTAATTCATGAGAGTATTTAAAGCAAACTCAATGTGATGAATAATTAATTCATGAGAGTATTTAAAGCAAACTCAATGTGATGAATAATTAATTCATGAGAGTATTTAAAGCAAACTCAATGTGATGAATAATTCATGAGAGTATTTAAAGCAAACTCAGTGTGATGAATAATTCATGAGAGTATTTAAAGCAAACTCAATGTGATGAATAATTCATGAGAGTATTTAAAGCAAACTCAATGTGATGAATAATTCATGAGAGTATTTAAAGCAAACTCAATGTGATGAATAATTCATGAGAGTATTTAAAGCAAACTCAATGTGATGAATAATTAATTCATGAGAGTATTTAAAGCAAACTCAATGTGATGAATAATTCATGAGAGTATTTAAAGCAAACTCAATGTGATGAATAATTCATGAGAGTATTTAAAGCAAACTCAATGTGATGAATAATTCATGAGAGTATTTAAAGCAAACTCAATGTGATGAATAATTCATGAGAGTATTTAAAGCAAACTCAATGTGATGAATAATTAATTCATGAGAGTATTTAAAGCAAACTCAATGTGATGAATAATTCATGAGAGTATTTAAAGCAAACTCAATGTGATGAATAATTCATGAGAGTATTTAAAGCAAACTCAATGTGATGAATAATTCATGAGAGTATTTAAAGCAAACTCAATGTGATGAATAATTAATTCATGAGAGTATTTAAAGCAAACTGTGTATGTTGTGTTTCGGAAGAAAGAATGATATATCGTTAAATGAATAAATAATTAATAAGTAAGGGACTTGTGTAATGAAGAGCATCGACGCACCTTATAAGTGTCGTGTGCATCTGTGATCTCGTCATATTTCGAGTAGAGTGAGTTTAAAAGCTCAACGACCTGAAACAAAACAAAGCGTTTTAAAATTTAAACGAGCTCAAATGCACAAAATGCTTTCCTGTGCTTCAACTGTTTTCCATAGTTTAAGTGACTTTACTTTCAAAATAATTCTGTGAAATTTGAAGGAGAAGTGTGTCTGACGACATCTACCCAGCACCCCCCCCCCCATCCCCCTTTCAATGTATTTGATGTTGACTATGAGCATAAAATTAATTAATATGGCAAGAGGATAGGGTTGCTGTTCTGCTGCTGCATCGGACGATATTACGACGTGTACGTGTTGTGTGTATTACCTGCATCGGTGAACTTGCTGCGGCCAACTTCGTGAATCCAACGATATCAGCGTAATACATCGTACACGATTCAAATGACTCCGCAGAAATTCCTTCTCCTTTCTCCAGTCGGTCAGCAACGTAGCTACATTCAGAGACAGCAAACATCATTCCCTCATCAGTCATTAAATCATAACAGAAAAATTAGTCATTAGGACTTCTATACACCCGCATGACAAAACATGTACCATCAACAACAACAACAAATAGCAAATAGTGTTCAACGACTGCTCAATAGCAGCCAAATTACAATACAAGTTCAATAATGTGGGCGCGGTGGTGTAGTGGTGGCGTCGGTGCCTTGGAGCCGAATGGTTCCACGTTCGAATTCATCTCAAGCCGCCGCGTAAGACCCTTGAGCAAGTCTTTCACTCGCAATTGCTCGGGCGCTTCGACGTGAAACCCCGATGCAGTGTCCGCGCTGTTGTCGGGAGAGCCTCTGAGTAGTGAGCTTGAAGGAGCACTTTGGAAATGGAGAAATAACTCAAATGAAATAAATAAACATGAATATTCATGTCAAGAACTGAAGACGGTCATTTTCATGGATGAACACCAATTTCTCCTTAGATCTAAAGTTCTAAACATATTATTTTCTACTCTGCAAATGCAATTAAGGTCTACATTTTTGACGTGCCGCGATACCTCGTAGGCTACGGTACGCGTAGGCCTACGTCATTTTTTCATTATAACTCCGATAAGTAGGCCTAACGTATACGGTAGCAGCATGAATGTGTGTCTGTGTATCATATGATTCTATGAATAGATATTATGAATAGTGAGTCTTTGATGTAGGTTACGTGTGTGTTGCATTGGTTGATGAGAGCAGCTACCGAGGAAGTAAGGCGTGCAGTAGATTGTAGACTCTCTTGCGTTCCAACTCCACCTCCGCCGTCGCCTGCTTCACTTGTCCAGCCAGATTCATGGCATGCTTCTCTGTTCGGATCATCAACTTCTCCATCAGACCAGCTGGAGTCTGCTCTCTAAGCCACAACAACGACACAATCTGACACAATCTGACACAATCTGATACAATCTGACACAATCTGACACAATCTGACACAATCTGACACAACTTATCCTTGCAGCAGCCTAAAATACAGTCTCCTTCCACTTAGAAAATTCTCTTCCTTTTAGATTCTATTATAGAACAGATTCTTCCCTCTAGCGGGTCTGCATTAGAACAAATTCTAACACAAAGTCTAAGAGGCGAAAATAAATATTAAATAATAAATTAAAAGCAAGCGAAATAATAACATTATACACCGTGAGGCATAAAAAACAAAGCCACTAGAAAAATCGTTATTATTTTAACAATATTCAAGCAATGTCAATGAAATTCAGGAAATTTATGGCCAAATAGCAGACAATGTAAACACATTTACACTTTTTATTTTAACTGTCCGTCTTTAGCTTCTATGCATGCGCGAAGTCGCTTGTGCCATTCACGCACCGCCGAGTCAATAATTCGCTGGTCAAGATCAGTGGCGTCTACCAATGGGGGGGTTGGGAGAACGTTCTCCCACGACTTCTGAAAGTGGGGGTTTGGCGTTTTTCCGGTGTAAATTGGGGGGGGGTTTGCTGAATTCCTATTAAATAAAGGCCTGGAATACGAAAATTATTGTCGAAAACCTATGTTGCCTCGAACTAACAAACCCACGGATCGCTTGAAGTCACATAATTATTTGGTAGGGAGTACAACAAGCCATAGACATTAGTGTCAGTCAGGTCTCTAGCTGGCATACAAGGGTGGATCGCAGTCATTCGGAATTGACCTCTTATCACTTGTCACGCTTACTGACGGAGCCAAGCCGAAGCCCACGCTACGGCAGGTGATGAAGGGAACAAAATTAATGATGCGACGGTCGCGCAGCAAGAATCAAACGACCCGTTAGACGGTTAGACACTTCTTGCTGTGCAAGTGCAGCTTGCCTCAGTCTTCTGATACGACGGACAGTGGTCCCTTCTGTAAAAGTAGCCTAAGCCTAATTAAGCTAATAACAGATGTTTCGTATTAGATTCCCAGCCAGCAGATCGCTGAAATGGATAAGAGCAGGTCTGATGTATGCCTATACATGTAAACAGAGTCTTTCCATGCTAGAGATGCAGCCGTAAAGTGCTAGAAGCGAGATGATAGTCATTATACAGTGGACAACCGAATTTGACTGTTTATGTGTTAAGTTTTTCTTATTTCGCGAAGAGTTGCATCGACATCAGCAGGAGTTTTCAACAGCTAAAGGTCCGCCTACACAGAGAATTTCTGTGGAGAATTCAAACTCTTATTTTGAGCTTCTAAGCGCATGGACGGAGACTTAAAGGGGGGAGGGGGACGGAGATGCTTATATCGTCCAAATGTTTCAGAAATATTTCTTAAATACTATAATTTACTATGTACAGTGTTATCCACTATTTATCTATAATGAGAATTCGTATAAGATAGCAGCTTAAAAGCTACCATAGCATTTTACAAATAAAACAGTTAAACAATGGGACATTTATTCAAGTCTTAAACCACATCTATGAGCACTGAAATCATGACAGCTTATAAGGCTACGGCTACCAGAGGCGGATCCAGGATTTCTGGTTAGGGGGGGCGTAAATACTACCAATCCAAATCCGTAAATATATATATGGGTGGCGGCGCCAGGATCTCAGGTTGGGGGGCTGAAGCCAACTAGGCCTATATGAAAAATGTTTTGGAGCGCCGAAGGCGCGAAGCTGCGAGTGCCGAAGGCACGAAGCCCATACCGACTAGGGGGTCTGGGGGGAGCGTCGTAAGCTCCCCCAGCGGGGTCTGGGGCGGAGCCCCAGCCACCAACGCATTTTTTAGCTCTGTTGACTTCAACTAGAGCCATTTTAGGCTCTTTTTTGCCAGCTATTTCTGAACGATAAGATCACGAAAACTCAAATAAGAAGTCGTTTTGCAGAGTCGCAGACTAGTGTTAAGTGGCAGAGAGAGTCGATGTCCGGTAGTCGAGCCCAGTCGCAATTGATGTCTCACATGTGAGTCGATGTATGACCGTCCGCCGCAGTTGAGGTCCGAAAATAAGATAATAATAATAACTTTTAAGCCGATACATGGACATTCATTGTTTTTTGCTTTGGGATGAGGCTGAGTCACATTTAGGGACTTAACCCCATGACCACTCCCCTGGTGCCGCCAATGGCATAAGCATCTACACTATAATAATAATTTTTATGGTTGATTTCGATGCCGTTGTTCATTGTCTTGTTTCCTTATTACGAAGTATAAGCCGTTTTCGACATTTTCAGCTTTTTTGGGGGGGGATGAGACACGTTTAGGGGGCTTAGCCCCCCCCCAGCCGCCGCCACTGATATGTATGAAATTAGATGATGCAAAACTATAATGATCCTTTTAATAGAAAATGTTGTGGAACTTTAAACAAATATATAGTTTCTCATATAAAACCACTGGTGTCCACTGAAGGTTAACAGTGAAACGGTTATAAATCAGTTATCGGTTTTGATCATGCAACCCTTGACCCAAAAAGAAAATAATTAAGTGTCACATGCCAGTGGGTTAACAGTGTCATTCTCCTTGGATGCTTTCTGGCGTAGACATTGAGATTGTCATCAATGTCTAACTTGATGTCCTTGTGGACAAACAATAAAATGAGTCCTCGTTCATTGTACTTTGGAAACACAACTTCACAAATCGCAGACTAGAATTTGCTCGCTCAACACCAGGGTGGATAAAAATCGTGATTTTTTTAATAAAAATCAAAAAATCGGATTTTTTGATTTAAATCGGATTTTTTTGATTTAAATCAGATTTTTTTGATTTATATCGGATTTCTTTCTTATAGTTCGTATTTTGTATGTAGTGCCTTTTTTGGGGTATCAAGTCACATGCTTCATTAGGTAACAGTTACTACCTTTAATTCTACAGAGCTATACAATACAGGGTGGATAAAAATCATGATTTTTTAACTAATAATAAAAAATCCGATTTTAAACATTTTAATCCGATTTCTTTCTACTAGTTCTAGGTTTGGATTTACTGCCTCCACGTGGGTATCAAGCCACTATGCATTATTGTAACTGATATTTGGTATTCGTTAACAATTGTTACCTTCTTTAGTTTTGCAGTTATACAATACAGATTCCTTTGAAGTGGTATATATAAAAATACTTAATACTAATAGTGCGTGCGATCGATGAGCAATCAGTTAAATCCAATGAAGAAGTCAATGTTCTGTTAAACTGTGAAATCAGATCGCTATGTAAGTGGTTAAGTTACTGAGTCAGTGAGTCAGTCACACCTTGCGAACTATAACACTAC
>CAMAOG010000083.1:27500-32489 GCA_945859605.1 Lumbricus rubellus | reverse complement strand
TTAGCAACGCAAACCAGCGGTTTAATTTGGTTATCTATTATTGTTATGTGACTGTAATCTATTTTGCGTTGAACGGGGGGGGGGAAGAGATTTTGTTTCAGCGTAGATGGATGAAATATTCTGTATACCCCGTAGACTTTATTTCAGACTATAGTCATCGGGGGGGGGGAACTAATTTATTCTCAAACAGACCCCACCGGGAAGAATCTATTTCGAAATAGAGTCTCCTCCGGGGGGGGGGTTACTTTTACGGTGAGACTATGTCACGCGACACCGGCGATGAGCAATATATACATCGATTTTTTTGCCTATTGCGTAGCCGACAAGAAAGGAAAATAAATAGTAAATCAAACCATTCAGCCACCTTTATTTCAATAATTATTACGCTCACGCACGTACATGTATCTGCAAAGGTCTACACGCATGTGCCACTTGCGTGTATATATATATATATATAAAATATATATATATAATATATATTCATATTATGTATGATTATATGTATATATACATAGACGAGAAACAATTGTATGAGCCTATGCAGTATGCACAGTATGACTATAATGATTGATCTGTGTATATTTATATTTATAAGAGCATGGTTGTTGTAGGCTACGTGCTTTCTGAAGATATCAGTTGGTCCATATAACTACTGTACTGCTTAATATTTGAGGATAAAAGCAATTAAATGATGCAGGATGAATAACAACACTGTTATCTCAGCATTCAGAAGAAGCGATTATTGGAAGTTGGGTGGGTAGAGGAAGAGAGACAGAGAGAGGCAGACAGATAGACAGACAGACACAGCGAGAGAGTGAGGGAGGGAGAGAGGGGGAGAGAGAGAGTGGCAGACAGATATAGACAGACAGACAAACAGACGGAAGAACAGACAGACACTGACAGAGATAGAGACACAGAGAGACAGAGATACAAAGATAGAGATACAGAAATACATAGGCAGAGAGATAGAGAGACAGAGACACAGAGACCGACAGAGGCAGCAGTGGATGGATGGATTGCTAAAGTGCTTGCATTTGAACTCCAGTTCAGGATTTTAGCAACGGGAATGCCAGTGAGTCACGTTTTGGTCCGATTCAAGGCAGCGATTCTGCAGACGCTATATAAGCGTTAGGGCATAGGTACAGAAAGATGATTGGTGTTAGATTGTGCACTGAATTCGGCTCAACATCTCAATCCCTTCTTTAGCCACTGGCAATGAATTAACATTTGGTTTCAGGAAGCTTAAAATCTGGTATATTTGGCCGAATGACTAAAAAAAACTTTTTTGGCGGATACGAAAAAAAAATTTCCACACCTAAGGCCAAGAATTTTTCCCAGACCCAATGCCAAGAATTTTTCCCCAGACCCAACCCAAGAATTTTCGGCCTCCCCATCCAAAGTTTCTGTATCCGCCCTTGGTTAATCCTTTGTTTACATAGCGCTTTATTTGAACATGCTGAAGGCACAGGTTAGCCGATCAATTGATTGCCAAAGTGGTCATACAATATTAAGATAAAACATAACGATAACGATTATAACGATAGTAAGATTATTTAATTGATAATTAATTTGAGATACAATACAATACAACTGCAATACTAATTGATAGTAGGCCTATCTTCCTTTCAAAGTTCACAAGTGCACACGACCATAATTACCATGCACAGTATAATGTCGATGGCTCTCAATATAATTGCAGAACAATTGTGAGTGAAGGACTTGCTCATTTGAAGCTGATTTCTGTAGTGTCAGTCCAACACTAGATAAAGCCAATAAACTATAGAGCGAGTTCCATTCCAAATCAAACTCATGTAGCAGAGAGAAGAGTCTCTGTATTCACTTTTCATGGTGTTGGAAATAGCCAATTACCATCAGTTCTGTGTACCGATGAATTGAATAGGCTATAAGGGCAGAAGATCGGCAAATAAAAGGCTGAGTTTTTTATTCTAAGCAAATGAAAGAGTCTTTGAAGGATATCATCATCTGTCTATATCCATTAGGCGAATTAGAAAGATGTAAGAACTTAGAACTGTGAAGTTATTAGATTATTTTAAAAAAACACAGACGTTGATGAAATAGAGGGCTGGCATGATCGTCGGTTCATTAGTCGAAGATGAGGTCACAGCGGTGGCCTAACCTTTAACCTCACACGAACTTCAGCCACACTCCGCGTTGTTGATCTTCAGCCAAGACGGAGGAGGAGGAGGAGGTAAAGGCAGAGCCGTTTTTAAGGTTCTGGGAACGTCGGTGCAAAAACTACACAGCCTGAGCCGCTGATCGACCATTTTTGTCCAAAGCCACGTGCCGCGTGCATTAGGGCTATAGGGCTAAACGGCTAAGGCAATAGTCGTTATTTACATGGTCGCGCGACCCGATTATCTCATATTTGCATAATTATAGGCTTAGGCCTAATACCTTATATGTGTCTAAACAGAAGTCATAAAACCCGTTAACACTTTATTTTCTCACAAAGATCTGATCAATCTCAAAAGCGCAAATGATAGATCGCTGCATCCTGCAGCAAAATGTTTAGATGTCATCGGCAAAATAAATCAGGTATAAAGCCAAAACATCAGTATGTTTTCAGATCTACATAGGCCTATCTCTAAGTCACGCAGTGTGGTTAACTCTGAGTCTCTGCATGGTTAACTCTGAGTCTCTGCAGATAATTTTTTGTGCCTATGCTAAACAGTCGAAAACCACCAAGATCGTTACTGCTGTTGTAGTAACTGTCTGAAAATGATCTTTGATCTTTACCTGTTTTGACAATTAAAGTTCTGGCGTGGTTGAAACCCTCCCATTTAAACAAATTAATTTTCTGTTCCCTAGAAGGTTTTGGCAAACACTGGCTAATGAAGTAGGCAAGTAGCCTATCCAATATCATTTTAATGAGCTGTCGATGATCATGACATCGGTGATGGCCCAGGCTGCCCAGCCTCAGCTGCTTGCTGAATATCGCTAATTCAATGGTTAATTCATGGCCCAAATAGGTATCATTTCTTTAACACAGCGTATTTGGGTCATAGATCTATTTCTCGACAATCATCTCAGTTTGAATTTCAAAAGTATTATCAGAAGCGGAGATACTTGAATCCAGTCCTGCATTTGTAGGCTATGCAGGTTCATGAGCTGCATCATCGATTTGTTGCGTCGGCAAAACTAAAGGCGATGAGCTAGTTCGGCCAAAATAGCTTTCTAATTGAGTAGACTGGATCGCGTAGATCTTGAGTCTGTGAGTCTCACTCACCTGTCGTTTCTGCGCTCCGATTTTTTTAAACGTCTTATTCGTTGTCTAAACGCTGTTAGGTCCTAGGACATTCTAATAGGCCTACAAGTGAATTTTCGAACTCAAGTAGCCTATATAGGTTAATATAACGTTTTAACGCTTAATAAATTACGTCACATTCAGTCAAGTTATAATATAGTCTGGGCTTCAACACATAAATCCAGTCTAATATTAGTCAAAAAAACTTTAAAAAATAAAAATAAAAAATTTAAATAAAAATAATTAAAAACTCGGCTCAGGACAGTCGGTGCGCCGCACCGATTGCACCTATGTTAAAAACGGCCCTGGGTAAAGGAAGGGAAAAGGACGAACGACGAAGGAACCATGAGTGGAAAAGAGAAAAGAAAACAGCGGGAGAGAAGACATTCTTCATTACAGCTGGAGGCAGTTTATTAATGGAGTCTGTAGGGACGTGGATGTACATGTATACCGTAGATTCCGTACAACCATACGATGCGTTGGTGTTCTGATGGATGTGAATGACTGAGCTGGATGCACTTGGTGATCTGCTTGATTAAAGATTATAGGAACCGATATCAACACCTCGAAGCTGAACTGTTCATTTGGTGATTGTGATAAATGTATACAGGCGGAAAGAACCTTATTAACCAGATGCGATGACTTATGTAAACACACCAGTGCATTTATGATTTAGGCCTAATAATAATGTATATTTACATCATTATGTAATTTAAGTATGTTTACTACATTTGAAGACGCCTGCAGCGATATGCAGGGTTTATTCTCATTTAATAATTATATGTAGGCCTACATCCGGATGGTGGATTTGGTGCCATGGAGCCGGAGGGTTCCAGATTCGAATCCACCGCAAGCCGCCGCGTAGAGACCCTGAGCATGTTCTTCACTCGCAATTGTTCGTGCGCCTCGGTGTGAAACTCCGATGCAGTGTCTGCGCTGTAGTCGGGAGCTCCTCTGAGTAGGGAGAGAGAGCTTGAAGAAGCGCCATAGCAAGTGCGAGAAATAAAAATAATAAAAGACAAAATAAAATATTTGTGCATGCACGTTTGTATCATTGAACGTATGCACATTGCGCATTATGCTTAAGTATTCCTGCATATTTCTGTAGGCCTATATAAAACGTTCAAAAAGTCGAAAGCCGACTAAAAATGTGACTTGGAAACGCACTGTCTGACACAGAGGATGTCAGATCCTATTAGAATGATGATAATTATTATTGGACCAAACTATTCATGATTAACATTGATCAACCAACAAGTCAAAAAGTAAAAAAGAAATAGCATTTGAACAACTCTCTTCACAAGATTCATAATGAGTTCTATGGTGTCTGCTACAAGAATCAAATACATTAGACTCTATAGCTGATGGCTAAATCTTAAAGCTAAAATGTCATAATTATTATAAATATATGATGGCTTAGCAACTCAGACGTCAACGAAGTGGGAGACGATACGTTCTAAGACAGGCGCCCCTGTAACGACACGGCCGTGTTGCGACGCCATATAAATCGTCGCAAGCATGAATTAATTATTAGGACTTAGCAAGTTTCTGTGTGCCATTATTGATTTAATTCCAGTGTACAGCAAATGTAGCCTATGTCTAACTGTAGGGCCTACCAGCAACTTCATCTGTACGGTACTGGAATAGAAAATACATCGCTACAGGTCTCGTCCTTTTTCGTACTTCCTTTGCTCGATTCTTCACCAGGTCCTGTAGCCTACAAT